>BGPR01002825.1:36994-159364 GCA_013235015.1 Araneus ventricosus | reverse complement strand
CTTGGATTTATCTAAACAAAAGTTTGAATAAAAACTTGCAAATAAATTTTATCAAACCTTCCCCTCAATCTAAAATTCAATAATCTTTAAAATTGTGTTCTACATTTTAGTATTTAATTTAGAATTCATTATTATAAATATGAATTTTTTAACAATTTCTTCTTAAATTCATAAGCAGATGGCGCCACTGTCTTAACAGAATTATCTGTAAACATAACATTTTATCCGTTACTATTGTACCTGCAAATAACGTTTCATATGCCCATGTAGTACCTTCAAATAATTTTCTATTCTATCACACAGTGCCTACAAATAACGTTTTTTATTCGAACGCATCGTACCTTCAAATAAGGTAGGCTAAGGTTGAGGAACAAAAAATTTTATTCCTACTTGATTAAGGTAAAAGCATAAAAAGGAAACAGCTTAAGATTTTTATTTATTAATAATATTGACTTTTTTTATGTTCATAGTGCTAAGATGTCAGAAGACAATCTCTTTATTAATAATAATAAATACAATTTGTTTTTAGAATTAATTTTTGGAATAATTATATTTGTTTTAATTTTGCAACTTGTTAATTGTTTATTTATGCACTTTAATAATTTTCTTTGAAAGTTTTATTTGAAGAAAAATAAGGTAGGTAAGGTAGGCTTTTTTGAGGCTAAAAAAATTTTATTTTGTCCTGATTTAAGTTAAAGCATCAGAAGCAAAATAAAGCTGATTCATATATATTATATATAAAGATTTTAAAATAATTGTTCTAGGACATGCAATGTCTTCACTGTGGCGAGCGAAGCGAGCAGGGTTTGCGTAGCAAACCTGGGAGGATTGCAACGCAATCCTCCTGGGGCTGGCGAGCTTTAGCGAGCAGGGGGCAAAGCCCCCTGGTATGATATATTACACCTTTGTCTTTCGTTTTCCTGTAATAATTTGAGCACGTAGTGACAGCACAAGTAGACATACTTACAAGAGACGAAAGATTTTCTTAATATTTCAAGTAACACAAAACAATACAGAAAAAATAGCTTAGAATTAAAGAAACGGTAGTGGACGCTCTCGGACCACACAAGCTTCCTGTCAACTTAGTGACGTCAAAACTGGTTTTCTCCCCTCTTTTCGGCAATTCTAAAACTTCAAAGGTATGAACCAGCCCTTCTATTTCCCTGGTCCTGAAATTGTTGGTCATTTGCGGTTAGAAGGAAAGGATTAAAAAAGCTCATCTCGCAATCAATAGAAAAATAGCGGTTGAAGCAACAGGAATGATTTTCTGAATTAAGTATAAATCATTTTAATGATAAAGATAAAGGTGATATTTTAAATTCATTACAATTGATTAATTTCCGCCCAAATTTTTTTGTGCACTTCTTGCGTAATGCAGAAAAAAATATCCAAATATGATTACTTTCTAAATGTATTACACAAAATGACTGACTAAAATGTTGACATAAAATGCAGATCAATACTTTTTACAGGTCATCTGTAATGTAGTTTGTAATACAATTAAGAGAGCTGTTTTGTTTATAAGGAATAAGAAAGTAAAGTTGGATACGAAAAGAACGCGGGTTAAATGTCTATCGCAATTTGAAGTTAAAAATTAATTTGTTAAGGGAACCAGGAATATAAAATTAAGCATAAGAGATTCATTTGAAATTATATTCCCAGAGATTAAACCAAATTTCTCCGTTTTTTGCCAATAATTTTTGAATGAATTGATTGACAAAAAAAAATGTTGATGTCATTTTAAAGAACAAAACATTATCTTTCCAGTGATACCAGTTATATTATTGTACAAAGTTTTATCTATTTTTAAAGTCATCAGAATTTTAAGTTCGCTGGTTGCGAGAGTAGAGATTGAATTGAACAAAATTATTATTCGTGTAATCGCTTTGGCAGTACATATACTAAAATTGGAACGATACAGAGAAGAGTACCATGGCCCCTGCGCAAGAATGACACGCAAAATGGTGAAGCGTTCCATATTTTTAACGCTGATCTGAGAAATAAGCTTAAGCTACCTAGCCTTAAAGAGTTTATTCTAAAATTAGCCAAAAAAAATTTTTAATCTCCCTATTAATAAAAATCACTTCATGCAAATCGTAAGTGCACCAGATCAATTTTATATAAATAATTTCTCTCTTTTCAGTATTCCTCACCCCCTCCCCATTTTTTTCCCCCTATTCTCCATGACAACTTTCAAACGCTTGAGTTTTGCCTTCGTCAAAGTCAACAAATAATTCGTCAGTTTCTCTGCTTCTTTTTTGCATACCTAAAAGAAAACATTAGATTTCAATTCTTCCAATACTCACATTTAACTTTTGCTTATTTTATTTTATAAATGTTTCTCAAATTTTACAAAATTTTTCTATCCACTCGAAATGCTTCAGAAGAACTGAAGGGTTCCCTACCCTCATAAAAATACCGCAGTGACCCCTCACATTCTTATATTACAAAAGAGAGTGTCCTGCTTTTTGCCTTTGGCTATAAAGATGGAGGATCGGACAAAAGTGTTCACTTCCCGTTCTGTCGGAAAATTGTATGAAATATATTTCTTTTAGCTAGTTTTAGAAACTTAGTGAAAACAAACGCATTTACTTTGATGATTGCATTTTTGCATTGCAAATTTTATGATTGCATTGCAAAGTTTAATAAAAAGTTGACACTCAGACGATTTTGAAATAAAGCAAATTTAATGATACTCAGTTGCTAAGCAATGGTATAATTACTTTACCATTATTTTTCCTGCTTATTTTTTTCAAATATCGTTTGGAAATGTTTTCATTGGTTCTTAAAGAATTCTAAAGCTTATTTAATTCGATTAACAAATCGCTTCAGTTAATATCACCTGTCATCTTTTACCTACGTTTCCTAAGAAATAATGAATAAGTGATATTTTAATTGAAAATATATAACTTCGAGTATTACGAGATTCGGAGTTATGTTTTCTTTTAGGCATCGCTAAAATACAAGTCAATCTCTCAAATTCCAACAAAGGCAAAGATAGTAAAGCTTTTGTAAGCAGATGAAATAGATGTTTGACAACAACACGCTCCAGAAATGTCGTTTAGAGGCAAGCATTGGATTAATGTAGGTCGTTGCAGCCTTAACCTCTGTAGTAGGGCGGGCCGAAAAAGTCGAAGTATCTTAGATCTTTTTGCGGTAGTGCTGAAAAATTGCGAACTCCCATCATTAAAAAGTGTGCGAAATCTTGTAACTCTGAATTGATATCCTCTGTCGCCTCAATGGGCAGAAAGTTCAGAAAATTGGACTAAAACTGGTTAAAATTCAAAAATTAATAAAAAAAATCACAGATAGGTTTGCGGTAGTGCTTAAAAGTTACTATTTATTAGCAACAACATCTTTACAAAATTTTAGAATTATAGGTTAATATCTTCTGCCGCCTCAATTTTTGAAAATTAAGGCGAATTTTTAAATAAATACACGTTTTACTTACCTCATTATAATGCTAATAGAAACTTTATTCAACTTTTGAAACATACAAAATTACAAAAGCACTATTTTTTGTAATCTGTTTTGGACTCAAATTGTGACATTTGTTTTCTGGATTCTAGTGTAGCTCTGAGAGAGTATTGCGTATATAAGGCGCGTGGTCCCGCCAGTGTTAATATTAAAGACAATTTGTACAAAAGAAATCAAGATGAAGGAGAAAATAAAAACAGTAAATTTTCTCACTGATTTTTTTAGATAGATTCATCTGTATTCGTAAAACTGGAGTGGCCATTTTTCATGTAAATTATAATTTTTGTAATTGAATTAAAACGTAATTAAATTAATCGATCAACTGATATTTAAGTTTTGAAAATATTAAAATAGTGTATCGTCATCGATAGCACATAAGTATACAAAATTACAGAACTCTGGCACAGGGATGGGGAACCTGTGGCCTTGAGGGTGTGTGCGGCTTTCTTGAGATTTTTATGCGGCCTTACCAGCTACTTACAAATTGCAGTGAAATATATAATTGTCTGTATAAGGTTCCGCTCGAGCGGCTTTTTGCCTAATTGCCTAAATTTAATAATTCCCCACCCCTACTCTAGTACACCAGAAAGTGAGCGAAAAATAAATTACGAAAGTCCATCGTTACAAACAGAAAACAAGTCAAGGTAAATAGAATTGTATAAATAATTACATTTTATTTTAAAAAACAACAGATAAAGTAAAGAATAAAAATATCTTGATAATAAAAAACAGAATGAGAACAAAAACATGAACAGATTTGCAATGATTTTTTCGGATGGATTAATCTATATTTGTAACATTAGAGTGGCCATGTTTCATATGTTATAAAAGTTGAGATGTAAGAATTTTCAGGATTAAATTGTTTAGAAATAAAATTTAATAATTATTTCAATCTTTGTTACTTCCTCTAAAAGAGAGTGTCAGCAGTGGCCTGGTGTTAAGGACTCGGCTTCGGGGATGGATGGTTCCAGATTCGAAACCATCGAAAACTGCTGTGTATGAAGATCCAGTGCACTCTAGCGTCTAGAGTCAAAAATCCTATCATTGATGTGGTGTGGAAGTTTGGAGAAGGAGGTATGGGCCTAGGTGCCGTCCTCGTCATGCGACCGCGGTTCAGAAGCATCCCGAAATAGCCCTCGCGATGTTTCAAAACGGAGCATATTTACAAAACCAAACTAAACTATTTAAACTGTTGATACATTTAGACTCAATCAGAATTGTTGGATAAACGATGTGTTCCAAAGTTGTATTATGGACTATCTTGTATTCATCTCCTAACGGAATTAAATGACCAGGGCGATATATGAACTCGCATTCCTATTTCAGATGTACCAATCATACTAGCTTCGGCCTTTTAACCTACGACTGGATTCAGAGACTTAAAATTTTGTTAATTTCTGTAGTCTCGAAGACAATACACTGTTTTAATATTTTCAAAAATTAATAATCAGATAATCGACTAAATCAAATTTTTATTCCACATGAGTGGCTCACTGGTAGAAATTCCTGAAAAAATTGATGAAAAATTTAAAATTGATTTTTAATTATGAATATAAATTAAAAAGTAAAAAATAATTTTTCTAAAATTTACTTTTTAATGCGCCAATAAAAGTGTGTCTTTTAAACTGATTTTATTAATTTTTTTCCCAACCATATTACCTTACATACGCGACATTCCATCGATCCTCCCGTCCCCTATTGAATTTCAGAGAATATGTCACTCCTGTAAGTATCTTATTCTAATTGTCTTACTACCAAAGAAATCTTTCCAAAATGAGGAAAAACTGTTTGATCACGCTAATTTTTAATGACTGGGAGTCTATCGTAATTGTTATTACCCTAAGAAATGAATTTATAAGTAATGTTTATTGAATTGAAATTGGATGTAATATTTGTTGAATAAGAAGTAACGAAATTGTTAACATCCTAAGAAAATTGTGATGCAACATTTTTCCAAAATGAATTACCGCATTATGTGAGTGTGCAGCGGATTGAAACTAGCTCAGTTTTTATTTGGAAGTCACATCAACAGGAAAAACTAAAATTACCTTAGCTCCTAATTATATAACTGCTTACGAGTTATTAATTACATATCGGAATATAATAAATTATCTAATAAATATTATTGCAATAGTAAAAATTCGTGCTGAGGTGTGGAGACCCACGTTACTACAAACAGAAGCCCTTTTTTACAACGATGGAACCCATAGAGGAGGAATATACATAGAGAAAGCGTCCCCATTCCAGCGGTCGAAAAAGTTGTTGTACGAGTTACTTCGCGTTTATACCCACGGTTAAACCACATTTGGCTTCATATCACCATGAAACGCAAACAATCTTGGCGATATCTTCGCCTGCGTAATGCAAACATTTCGGGCTTTCATTTTTTTAACCCAATAAGCAGAACAAACGAAATATTCTAAATTTGTTACAAATACTGCGTTTGTGATTATTCAGGTATCGACTTATCAATTTTTGCTACTTTTCTGACTTGAAATTTTTCCGAAGTAATGCAAAAAATTAAAAAAATCCTGTTCGAAATGCTTTGAACAAATCTTGGTTGAATTGGTTGCTTTAAAATTTTCTCTGTGCAAGGACTTTTCCCATTCTTTTCTCCTTTTTCCATATCGTGGAAAACTAAAAAAGAAAAATCTGAAGCCATGTTTATACATTGAAGTTTAACATTCAATTTTTTTTTAATTACATTTGCCAAAATGGATACGTAAGAAGTATACTGTTCTACTCCTTTTATGTGCTCATTTCTTCATTTTATATTGTTATAAAAACTCATTTTAAAACGTAAACGCACTATCTAAAGTGCATTTCTAGAAAATGCAATTAATTTAAATTTTGATACTATTTCTACATTTGATAAATATTGTTACAAACATGGCAAGTCGCTTTCCAGCAATGTAAGTCTTATGGTAGGGAAGAGAGTTTTACAGGGGTAAGTATGAGATGACCGACAGGAGCCACGTCTGGATCCCTGACCTTGGCGACCATATTGGCGACTTTGCGACGAAATATGGGATCTCAAAGGTGCTGGAATCTTCTCGATATATCTATTAGCAGAGGAGATACGCTTGAATGTACTAAAAGATTCCATGTGACTTCACGGCCTGTTGCGGGAGACTATATAAGGAGAGCGCTTGGATGACGGAGGGTGTGTTGATCGACTGGGATCGCCTTGGAGCGCGAACGTCTTTGGAGTTCTATCCGCTGTGCGAGCTAGTAAGCTGTTAGACGCCGAGCTGTGGTGAGCTGAGCGCTATTGAAAGTGCAGTTATTGTCGTTACTAGTTATTTGCTGACTGTTTGTGTTGTTAGATAACAAAGTGCTGAACTGTTATTACCTGTGAATTGTTGTCTGTTTACATTGGTAATCTGTGCAAGAACTATTGTTTCCTGTACCTGTGCTGCGTGTTTTCCTGCATATTTGTAAATAAACCTTCATTCTCTATTATCCTACGTGTTGGACTGTTTACACCATACACCCACAGTAAGACTTTTGTAACAATATACATATTCTACATAGTATGCAATATTATAAGTAGTAAAAATTAACTTTTGGTTTCTATGCCCTAGGAAACGTTTTTTTATAAGATGTTAGCCTTGAAAAAGTAACGCGTACATCATTTTAAACATGTTTTGCATTGATGTAACTCATTATAACTACATTAGGCGGATATGTTAAATTAAACAAATACTCATGATTTAAACAATCGTTTAAGCAAAACTAATGAAATATCTAAAAAGTTATTCATCAATTCCTTTTCTAAAATGTTGATGCACTCGAATGGAAATATCTCAGTTATTTAAAAAATAAATAATTCATTAAAAAATAATTATTTTTACGTTTTTAAATTTACCGCAAACGTACAAGTGTATTGTTTCCAATTCAAATAAACAAACTCTGCAAATCAAAATTCAACTAAACAGCTACCAAGAGTCACCTACTCACTTGTAATACATTAACAATATTAATCTAAAATAAACGAACTACACAATCTGCATACAAGTAACTACAAACAACTTTCTAAATACGGGATATTTCAAGAAGAAACGGAAGGCGCCAAAACACGGATCTAAGGCGCCAAACAGCATTTTTGCATAAACCGTAAAACATTTCATTTTGGCATAAAATACAAAATTTTTATGGCTCCAAAAATGTTTTCTATCAGAAAGCAGATATTCAAATTGTTCTCAAGAAATCAAATAATACCAAAAAGTGTTGATAATAACGAATAAATATTGAATGTTCTATGATGTTGTGCAATGCTACTCTTTTTAAAAAGAGTTAAATAGTAAAAAGAAGCAGATAAGTAAATGCTAACATTCCTGTGGAATGAATAGGATGATCCTTTACACTGAAGAGCCAGAAAAGCTG
This sequence comes from Araneus ventricosus, assembly GCA_013235015.1. Taxonomy (NCBI): domain Eukaryota; kingdom Metazoa; phylum Arthropoda; class Arachnida; order Araneae; family Araneidae; genus Araneus; species Araneus ventricosus. The sequence goes on along the minus strand of BGPR01002825.1, from coordinate 151,501 downwards.
GTACAGGCGTGCGTTTGCAAATAACGGGGGTATGCAACCAATCATCGTAACCCGATGCGGTCGGCAACGCCTATATAAGATAACAGATGTCTGACAAATGTATTAGATCGGTTCCTGCTGTGCAATGGAAGGTTATCAAGATTTAAGTGACTTTGAACGTGGCGTTATAATCGGCGCACGAGAGATAGGACATAGCATCTCCGAAGTAACGATGAAATTTGGATTTTCGCGTACAACCATTTCAGGAGTGTACCGTGAATATCGGGTATCCGGTAAAACATCAAATTTCCGCCATCGGTGCGGCCGGAAAAAGACCTTGAAAGAACTGGACCATTGACGTCAGATGCGAATCCTTAAACGAGATAGACGTGCAACACTTCCTCGTATTGCAGCGGATTTCAATGATGGGGCATCTACAAGTGTCAGCGTGCGAACTGTTCAACGGACCGTCATTAATATGGGCTCTCAGAGCCGAAGGCCCACTCGTGTACCGTTTCTGACGGCACGGCACAAAGCTTTACTCCTCTCCTGGGCCCGACAATACCATTGGACTGTTGATGACTGGAAACACGTTGCCTGGTCTGACGAGTCTCGTTTCCAATTGTATCGGACGGATGCATATGTACGAGTATGGAGACAATATCATTAATCCATAGACCCTGTTTGTCAACAGGGGACTATTCAATCTGGTGAGGCCTCTGTGATGGTATGGGACGTGTGCAGTTGGCGTGATATGGGACCCCTGATACGTCTAGAGACGACTCTGACAGGTGACAGGTACTTAAGCATCCTGTCCAATCACCTACACTCATTCATGTCCATTGTGCATTCCGACGGATTGGGACAATTCTAGCAGGACAATGCGACACCCCACGCGTCGAGAGTTTCTACCAAGTGGCTCCAGGAACACTCTTCTGACTTTAGACACTTCCATTGGCCACCTAAATTCCCAGAGATGAACATTATTGAAGATATCCGGGATGCCTTGCTATATGTTGTTGAGAATAGATCTCCGCCACCTCGCACTCCTATGGATTTGTGGACTGTCCTGAAGTATGAATGGTGTGAATTGCCTCAAAGATACCTTCAGACATTAGTCGAGTCCATGCCACATCGTGTTGCGGCACTTCTGTGTGTGCGTGGGGCCCTACACGATATTAGGCAGGTGTACCAATTTTTCTGGCTCTTCAGTGTAGTTATTTTCTCAACCATTTTTTTTCAATAAATGCGCTGTTGTCGACGTGTCAATGTGCTTTCCCTGTGACAAATCCTATAGAGAACTTTCTCCGAGTTGATCTGTCCGCAAGTCACGTGGAAGTCACATCAACAGGAAAAACTAAAATTACCTTAGCTCCTAATTATATAACTGCTTACGAGTTATTAATTACATGTCGGAATATAATAAATTATCTAACAAATATTATTGCAATAGCAAAAAAATCGTGCTGAGGTGTGGAAACCCACGAAGCCCTTTTTACAACGATGGAACCAGGATCAGTTACCCTCAAGCATACACATCCCAGAAAAACGCAAGTCCCATTTCAGCTTGACCCCATGCGGTTAAACAGGGTTTCTATATTTTAAGTTGGCGAAAGAAAAGCTACTAGGTACCAAACGGCCGAGTGAAGAACCGCCAAGCCTGAAATTTTCACTTCTTCACTGATTCGAATGAATCAGATGCAGCGCCTACTAGCGAACAAAAAGAGTATTTTAATGATTTCAATGTATTTATTCGGTTTATAATTATAATGAAGTAGCAATGCAAACAAAATAATGCAATATATTGTGGAAAAAGGTACTTTGTAGATCGCCGCAAAGTTTCAAAGCAGTTAAATGTTTTTTCTAAAAAGAAATATGGGTTTTGAAATATTAATTACATCCCTCTTTGGGTATTTATTTTGACCTTCGTATAATTTTTATAGAGAAACGGCTTTCAACTAATTCTAGAAGAATATTTCTGTAACAATCATATGAAATTTTGTAATCTTCAGCAAATTTTTTCTACCCCATACTATGGGTTCGGTGGAGCCCTTCGCTTTATCTTTTTGCGAAGACAGCCTTCGGTACACTGTTGAATGGTGATGTGTGTTTTTATATTTTACTGTGCTCCGGAGAGATAATAACTATTATCCAAACGTTTGCCTGTTTAAGTTCATTTTTTATTATTTGCTATTATTAGCTATTAGTTGGCAATTTGTGTCTTTATAGTTTATAGATATTCAATTTTTTTAGTGGGTATTTGTTGTTTTCTTATCCACAGAATTATTATTCAAGATTTGTTGTTTTTTCAAGCATTTCAATTCAATATTTTTTTTATTTATAAATGGTTGCGTTTATTGACTAGATTTAAATGGTTATCATGAATTTAGTTTTGCATTTCATAAAATGTAGTCAATTCTGTTTTTTTTACAGAAAAACACTTTATTTAGCTATTTTGAGTTTAATTAGTTTTAATATGTAAATTATTTTTAGCAGCGAAATTTAATTATCGTACTTCAAATTTTTCATTACTGATTAAAATCTTTTCAATTTTAAAGAATCTTTTTATTTAAAATTTTTTAACAGTTAAATATAAGGGATTAACTCAAAGTTCATTACATGCAAAAACATCATGTACATTTTCGTTTTATGTATAAAGAATTTAAATTCAGTTATACTAATTAATCTGTTCACTGTTTGTGTTTTTAAATTCATTTCTTTGTCCTTATTGCAATTATTGCTTTCAGCTTACAAAAATTAAAATGTATAAAATGTCAGCCTTAATTGCCTTATTACTATGGTGATTGAGAGGATTATGTAATTCATATGAATAAAATCAGTCATTACGAAAATAAATCCTTTAATAAATGAACAACCAACACAACAACAAGCATCTGCTAGTGCGCAGTTATTTTTTGACATACGAAGGGGAATTTCCCGGCAGAGGTAAACAGAAAGTGGAAGTTGAAATAGTAGAGAGGTAGGGCTTTTGATTTGCAAAGAAATACAGATGTCGCTACGATCACTAGAGGAGTATCCCCCCAGTGAAAAAGGAGAACGACAAAAGGTTACAAATACAAATCACACACAGTGTATATATAAAAATAATACAATGCTAATACAGCAGGATATTGATTCTAATACACTAAAAAAATTTTAACACAAATGCAATAATACAATGAAATATATAAAAATTCTCGTTGCGAAAAAGAACTGTTTTCAAATATACGTATATATGTACATGCAAAAATTACATGGCAGTAATCAGTCTTTTGGGAAAATGGACATGACGTCCACTACGAGTGGTAATTGGTTTGACAATAGCAGGTTCATTTTCAGGTGCATAGATAGAAGAAGGTGCATCTTCAAGTTTATATGTAGAAGTAGGTGTAGAAAGTAGTGAGTCTCAAGACTCTGATAACACATATGCAGGTTTTATACGGTTAATGGAAACCGTGATATTTTTATTATTTATTTGCAGACAAAAGTTTTCTCTTTTCTACTAATTGCAGGATGTGGACCAGTGTAAGGAGGTGAAAGAGGAGGTTTTGCACTGTGAACACGTAAAAATACATGCGAGCAGGTTTGCAATGATGGATGGATATAAATAGGTTTAAAAGAGTGTCTGGATGTTGAAATTGGATTGATAGATTGCATCATTAATTTAAATTTTGATATACAAGTGTCTGTTGGTGTTGATAGATCACTTTTTGAATTTAAGATATCGGAAGGCAATCTGAGGGTTGTTCCATAGAACAGTTCTGCACATGTTGCATTTATATCTGGTTTGATTGCAGATCGAATTCCCAGTAAAACTATGGGAAGAGTTTCAGTCCAGTTAGGTTGACTATGGGCTATAATAGAGCTTTTTAGATGCCTGTGGAAACGTTCCACCAGTCCATTAGACTGGGGGTGGTAGGAGGTTGTACGGATGCGGTTGGTGCCTAAAATATCATTCAGATGTCTAAATAGATGTGAATCAAAGTTTCTATCTTGATCTGTAGTTATAGTTTCAGGACAACCGAAACGAGGAATCCAATTATGAATTAGGGCTTTACCAGTTGTTTCAGCTGTAATATCTGTAGTAGGGATAACTTCCGGCCATCTGGTGAAACTATCAACTATTGTCATGCAATACGTATAACCATCAGATGTTGGAAGTGGACCAATGAAATCAATATTATTGTGGACAAATCGAGCATCTGGCAAGGAAAAAGTTCCTATGGAGATTTAGTATGTCTTTGAATTTTAGAACGCTGATAATTTTGACAAGATTGAACAGAATCTTTAATAAATAAATTCATGTTAGGCCAATAATAACGTTTAGTAATTAATTTCCTAGTTGCTCGAATGCCAGGATGGGGAAGATTATGAATATTTTAAAAAACTGTTGAACGAAAAGATTTAGGAATGTACGGACGTGGTGAATTTGTAGATACACATCACAATACAAAGTTACATCCTCTAAAGGAAAATAATGTTTTTAAATTACACGATTTGAAGTAAGAAGCTTCTGAAGTTCAGAATCGTTCAACTGTGAAAGTGAGATTTCATGAAAATTTAAAATTTTGTTCGAAATTGCATGAGTTTCAATGCGAGGCAACGTATCCGCAACAATGCTCTCTGTTCCCTTAACGTACCGAATATCGGTAGAGAATTGTGATATAAAGTCTAAATGCCTCAATTGGCGAGGTAAGCATTTATCGGGCTTTTGCTTGAAGGTATCAGTCTTTGATCGGTGTAGATTGAAAATTCCCTACCTTCCAGCATGTGTCGAAATTTTTTGATGGAAGAATACATAGCCAGAAGTTCCCTGTCATAGGCTGACCAATTTGTTTGACTTTTTTAAAGTTTCATAAAGAAAAATGCTATGGGTTCCCAGGTCCCATTTGAGAGTTGATTTAAAGAGCTGCCAATGGAAAATAAAGATGCATCAGTCTTAAGGCTTAAAGGAGAACCAGGAATTGGATGTTTGAGGAGGGTAGCTTCGGCAAGGGCTTTTTTAGCGCTTAAAAATGCCTTTTCAGCTTCATCAGACCATGGGCGAGAAGATTCAGATTTTTTGTTGGCCGTAATGATTTCTTTTTATTAGTGTGGCCTTCTAGAAATTTAATTAATGGCGATAAAATGTGAGCAGCCTTTGGAAGAAATCTGCGATAAAAATTAAACATACCTAAAAATCTACGTAGTTGAGTAAGGGTAGTGGGTCGTGGGAAGTCTTGAATTGCACTGACACGGTCAGGGATTGGAGAAATACCATCTTTGGAAACTATAAATCCTAAGAATTCTAAAATAGGAACTCCAAATGTACACTTAAATGATTTTATTGTAAGTCCATAATGATCTAATCGTGAAAAGAGAACTCGAAGATGTTGAATATGCTCTTCATAAGTTTGGGACGCAATTAATATATCGTCAATGAAAGCGTATACACCATGCAATCCTCTGGTGACTTCATCAATAAATCTTTGAAAGGTGCTTGATGCATTGCAAAAACCAAATTGCATCCGAGTGCTCTCAAAGAGTCCGAAGGGTGTACAAATAGCAGTTTTGTGAACATCCTCGGGAGCAATCAGAATTTGATGAAAAGCTTTGACTAAATCTATATGTGAAAATATTTTGGTCCCATGAAGTTCGCTAGTAAAATCTAAAACTCTTGGAATAAGATATTTGTCCTTTTTGGTTTGAGCATTAAGGGCTCTAAAATCACCAACAAGCCAATCGTCACTTCCTTTCTTGGGAACCATATGTAAAGGAGAAGCATAATTGCTGTTGGATGGGCGCATGTGGCCTAAATCCAACATATGTTGAAATTCCATTTTAGCAATTTTTAAGCGATCGGGCGCAAGCCGACGCGGTTTCGCAAAAACAGGAAAGACAAAAGTTTCAATGTGATGCATAACAGAATCAGTGGCGTAACAACAGTGGCGCTTGTAGGGCACGTTCCCTGGGCGCAATTGCAAGGGGGCGCAAAATTAAGGAATCAATTGGTTATATTTAAAAGATAAGAAGCTTTTTTGAAGCTCTTATTTCCAAGTTTCTTCAAGATTGAAATAGTTTCAACAAAGTGTGGGAAAATCTTAAGGATACAGTCATTTTTACAACACGGAAATCTCAAGCTGAGACAAAATAACAAGTAATATTATGTTTCAAAGATTTGCTGACCCAAACCTCCATCAAAGAAATTAAAAGCTCGTTTAAGGAAGGTTGCTTCCCAACTTTGTGTCTCGGTGGGGTTGGAGATACGGGAAGATAGTTAGGAATGATTATCTCCCGCAGGGTTTCTGATGGTTTTTCACGGTATCCTTGATTTTTACTGACAGAATATCAGTTCTTCGGAAATTGGTGATAAATGGTTAGCGAAAGTGTCATTCCTATTTTCAATCAGCAAAGAGTGAAGAACGGAAAATATACCTCCATTTTCTTTGCGTAGTGTTTTTAGTACTGAATATATGCATAATTTGTATGATGAAAATGCGATAGTGTTTATTTTAAATTTTATTTCGCAAAACCTAGATGCAGTTGTTCTACTAAACGCAAACAAACAAACAAAAAATACTCGCCAAGAGAGAAAAGACCTCGTAAAGTTTTGCAGTTGCTGGTAAAAACTATCAGTCCTTATTGACGTTGAAATAAAGATAAATGAAAGGGATTTCTTTAATAATTAACGAAAACAAACACATAAAGGAGAAATTCAATTCCTACCGTAATGTGAAGTGTTTTCTTTCCTCGCAGAGTTACACTATCGTCGCCAATTAATTTTACTGTTAACAAACGCATTAAAATTTGCCTTGACTATCAAATCACTAAACTACTAATTCTTAACCGAAAATAATTATTTAAATATGTAAATATAGCAATCATTTTTTGTTTGTAATTCTTATGTTTAGTACATGCATAAACATTTTAGTACTAAAGTACTTGTAATTATAAAAACTTTTGCTTCATTAAAAGACAGAAAAGTTCATTTATAACATTTCGGATACTCTAAAGCCACCAAAATTTTTTTAGAAATAATGTATCGCTTTTTATGAACACAAATAATGTCTAATAAAATAATAATGAATCGCAATTTTACATGTCATAAATAAATTAATTACGTTGTAATTTTATTTCATGTTTGAATCATCATTCTTTTTCACATGCAATAGCATATCCCCTAATTTCATGCAATGAATTTCAACTTTGTCATAAGATGCTAGATAAAACATTATCAAACTTTATTATTTGTAAATTGATTAATAAATTTAAAGGTATGTGTGAAATTATATGATGAATTATATTATGAATAATATTACAATAAATATATTTGTCCCTAAGGCTTTTGCATGATTTTATCTGCGTTAGCAAATAATTTACTGCAATGTTTAGAGCTTTTCCTACTCTCTATGGGAAAAAAGTAATGCATATAATTTTCTCATTTTTATTCTCATGTGTGTGGGTTTTTTTTCCTCAATTGATTAAGAGTCTTGTACACACTTTATATTATTTTTCAAATATGAGAGAAATGAAATGCAAATGTTCAGTGTTGTGTTAAAAAAATTGTAAATCCTAACAACTCAAAAATGTTTTATATGCCATTTTTTAAAGTTTATTTGCACTTTTAATCTTTGCACTCCCCGGCATAAAGTTTCCGAAAAGAAAATGAGGATCACATTTTAAGAGAAGAAAAAGGGGCGCAGTTTCGGTATTTGCCCTGGACGCCATTTTATGTAGGTACGCCACTGAACAGAATGTTTCACAATATGGTTTGCACATGGAGCTTTAACAATATTAGGAAAATCATTCAGTAATTTTGAAAAATCATCATCACAAAATATAGATTTTACAGAATAAATATCAGCATTGTGAAGAATACCATGAGCATTTAAATTCGTTCAAGTGTCATTTAAACGACGATTTCTTAAATCAGGTTGCAAGTTGAAATAATGCAGAAAATCTGCACCAATAATTGCTGTTTGAACATTACACACATAAAAAGGATAAACAATTTTTTTTTCTTAACCTAAATCTAAAGACAATAATCTTTGTTTATACACATTTATATTGGTACCATTTGCTGCTAGGAAAGTTGTTGATTGAAAAGTTGCTGCTTGAAAATTGCATGGGAACAGACAATTTATCAGATCTAGAGGCAGGAATTAAAGAACAGTCACTTCCAGTAGCAATGAGAAAATTTACATTGCTTTTACGATCCCGAACAAAAAGGCGACGAGAACTGGAAGGCGAGGCGTATGTCGCCGCTACTCCTTGCCGTTCGAGTTTTCCTGAAAACTGCAGGTTGTGAGACACTTGTCTGCTTTAGAGCCAAATTTTCGATGGTACCAACACAATTCATCTTTGTCGGCGGGGCTTTTCTGCCGAAAACGAGACTCGTGATTTCGAGAATGACTTCTCGAACGACGTAAAAGTGCAATTTCTTTGCGAAGTAATTTAAGTTCCTTTAGCAGCTCACAGTCTGGCGTAACATTCGGTCTCGAACAAGAATCAGAAACTGCACTTACCTGAGCAGGTGAGATATCCAAAATTTTATCTGTAATTTCTGCAGCTTTTTGTGATGTTAACGGAGATATTGACGCTAATATGGATTGAACGTTGGACGGCAATTGTTGTAAGAACAATTCCAGCAGAAGCGAATCTGCTACATTATGATTCTCAGCATGTCTCTGCATCAAGCGTAAGAGCTCAGAGGGCTTGCGATCACTTAGTTGTTCACCAGCGAGTAATCGACGAATTTCTTGAGATTTGCTTTCACCGCATCTGGAAATCGCTTCGTTTTTTAATTTAGCATAAGGAATCGTTTTATTAGGTGAAATGATGATGTCGCGAACAGTCATGGCAATGTCCGGTGGTAGATTAGCAACACAGTGATTATATTTAGTTCTTGATTCCGTTATTGGTTTCGGAATAGCTAACTCGAAAGTTGACTCCAACATAGTGAACCAAAGTGATGGATCCGATGGAATAAAAATAGGAATCTTTTCATTTTGAAACCTTTTCCATGATGAAATATCCAGAAAACTTTCAGAATATGAAATAAGAACTTTGTAACTCACTTTCGATTTCAGCTATTCGACTTCAAAATAAAACTATAACAGTTTGCTGCATAATGAATCAGAAGGATAACCAAGTTGTTGTCCAGATTGTCTTTATGGGGATTGAGAGAATTATGTAATTCATATGAATAAAATCAGTCATTACGAAAACAAATCCTTTAATAAATGAACAACCAACACAACAACACGCATCTGCTAGTGCGCAGTTATTTTTCGACAACGACGGGGATTTTCCCGGCAGATGTAAACAGAGAGTGGAAGTTGAAATAGTAGAGAGGTAGCGCTTTTGATTTACAAAGAAATATAGATGTCGCTACGATCACTACATTACTATTAATACAAGATTGGCGAACCAGCTGGTCGCAGTAGGCGGCTAGTTTGTTATAATTTGCCTAACGATGACATAACACCCCTGACTCTCTGCCACTGTATGAACATATTTTTATCCATTAGAAATATATTAAGAAACCTTTTTCTCGGCCCAATATTACCATATGGTACTTAATTTAAAGTACTGAAATCAGTTTAGTCCAGGAAACATTTTGTACAGTGTCAATATAATAGTAAAAAGGCAAACTGTATCTCATTCTTATTAAATTTGAACTTATCTTTAAAAAATTAAACGTAACTTCTAAAGGAACTAAAATACTCAAATAATAAGTTAATAAATTTCACGAGTGATGTATTCAAAAAATATGAATTTCAGCCAGTAGCATCGTAATTTAAAATTTTAATAACAGAAAATATAACCAAACATTTCATGAAATAATTAGGTACGAGAATTAAAATTGCAAGTAGTCAAGGGCAAGCTCCATTTTAGCCCGGAAAAGCAGAAAGAAATACAACGGAAATACGTATATATGTAACGAAAAGTAGCTTAAATGTATTCGTAAATGTAAGATTTAACTCATATCATCTGACTTTTACGTTGCGTGAATGAAGTCCAAAATGAAAATCAATTCTATGGTAAACGCGCCAAGGAAACACTCTTTTTCATAACGCGCCAAATATGGCTCTACCTTCGGAGCCAGTTACGTGGGTAATGTTGGCCTACCCGCAAACTGTAGGATGCGCGTTTCATAGGAGAGTAGTTCTATGGCCGTCAGCCGGCTCAAAGCAACTCGCTGAAAACTAATTGACCACCAGGATAACAAAGGTTCTGCAAAATACGCCCAATCCCTTTTCCGCCAGAGAAGTATAACCTGCCATCTGGAAAAGGACCGTTAATTAATGCCACTCTGAACCGAAAGCTCAGAACTATGTATAGGAAGAAATGCTAATTTTAATGCATTTGCAAAATTGCAGCATAATCCTAAACTTTCCACTTTATTTGCAACACACAATACCTAAGAATAAAAAAATCACCTCTTTACTTTTTTAGGAACATGCATAAAATCAGTTACAACAATCACCTGACAATCTTAATTCATGACTGAATTTTTTTATAAAAAATTTACTCAAATTTAAATAGTTTACAACAAAACATTGTTTATAAACATGCAAATTCAAGTTTTTAATGTTATCGGGGATGTTTTTAGATTGATATATTCAAACTAAAATACCTGGAAGTCTTGTTTTTTTTATCATAAAAGATTCCGCACTCTGCACTGCCTACGAAATGCCTACCATAAATGACCGCTACACATTCCAAAGGCAGGCTTTGGGCTTCTGGCAGCTGGGACGTGGCGAAGGGGCCCTTTTCTCCCGAGTTGGTAAAAGTTGATGGAATAATCGAAAGAACGTGAAATTTTATTACTTAAGTCGGTATTTTGGGGAAATATTTACTGGCACTTGGTTGAAATAATTTATTTATCGAAAGGAAGATTTATATATTGACTAGCTGTTACCCGCGACTTCGTGCGCGAAGAATTTGAATTATTCTTTTGTTTAATTCACGAATGTAAATGTTTTGTTGCATTTTGAAAGGGGAAAGCAAAAGTTCTGACGGTTGATAATACTTAATTCGACGGCTGACAGGAGTGTACTGTACATGTATGCTGATATAGTTATGTGAATTGTTTATCTATGCTAATATACTTGTGTATACCACGTTATTTGCACGGATGTAGAGGTTGTGTGGGCTGGACACACGTGAACACACCACATATAGTTGCCCATGCGAAAAATATGATTTTTCCAAATATACGCGTGCCACCTTCAGTGTCTGGCCCTGAGCCTGGCAAATTATATTTTTAAAGGGATTTGTTACCTTTTGAACTGAGATGATAAATCCTTCGGTGTTATCGGAAGGCGTGGAATTAAAACACTCTCTCTTCTCCCTATATCAGTCATAACAGTAGCTTTCACGACGTTTGTACCTAGGTATGTAATTTGTAACCGTGTGCCATTGCGCAGTCTCGGTATATCGAGGTTACGTATTAGTAGTACTGGCACACCGACTTTCAATCTCGGCTTGTCGGAAGGTGCCCCTGACAATTCTAAGATCTTGAAGAGCTCTACAGAATATGATGTTCCTTGTTAATGCCCATTACTGTATCTCCAGATGGATATTCTGTAATAACTCACTGTGAAAATTAAACAAAACATCGAGAGAATAATTCCCTAACGTCATTGGACTACTGTGTAACCGTATTAAAAGCTGTAAATACTACTACAACAGGAAACCGGAAGTGCAAAGTCTCCTTTGTTGTTTATGGTCAAAGAAAGCAATATTTTATTATATTAACTTTAACACTGGCAAAACCCCGCGCGCGAAACAGTAATTTGGCTTGAATTTATTTCTATAAGAATAAAAAGTATATTTAGAAATTACGTTACAAAAATATTTTAAACCTTAATAACAATCAGAGAAAACATTTCATTGCAATGGAATTAATAGCATTTAATATATCATTTTCTGGTCTTTAAAATGGCATAAAAATAATTGTTGTCTAATAAATATTTCAGAAGTTATTGGCAAAAAACGTCTAAGCATTAGGCTTAAAAGCAGCTATTTTTCGTTATTTAATTAAATATCTTAAGAACTAATTAAGTCTGAAAGTTGAAAATAGCACCTTTGACCTAGAAATATGCTCTAGAATGTCGTGTGGAAATTTCATGTCGCTACCGTTCACCGTTTAGGAGGAGTTCTTGTGACCGACAGACAGACAAATACATGTAATTTCTGCCTTATTTTATAGTTATTTATAAAGATAAGCAAAATTTTCAGAAATAAAGGTAAATTAGTTCAAAGTCTAACCGTTTCCTAGCAACAGAGTAGCTATAAATTTGCGTTATTTCCAAATCGTCTGCATGTAATTAAAGTTATTAAACTTTAAAAAATTAATAAAAATTGAAGGAAAAATGTCACAGAAAAAAATTGGTATCATTGAAAAGGTAAAAGTTTGAACTTTAAGATGGTATAAAAATAACTTTTATCGGACAATTTGTTCCGAAGTTACGACGGAAAAAAGGATCACGTGATAGTTGATTTTAAAAATAATTTATTCCACATATTTTCGCATCCCTGAAGGATCACGTGACAGTTGATTGAAAAATAAAATAATCTTCATCGAGAATCGCTGAGTCAATGGGCTTTGTTAATTATTTAATTGTTGTCTGTAGTCAAAAATAATTAATTTAACGTGATTTCACCTAGCCTATGTCCGTTCTTGGGTTTCAAGCTACAACTCTGCCAATTTTCATCCAAATCGGATTGGTAGTTTTGCCGAGAAAGCTTAACAAACAGACAGACAGACACACTTTCGCATTTATTATATTATTAAGGATTAAGGATTACGAAATCGGCAAAACTATGCTGCTGAGAGAAATTGTCGATTCTTCTTCATATAATACTCATATTCGTCAAAATCTACTTTTGACTCATAGATTCAAAAATAGGCTATTTCTATATTGATGATCAGATAGATCATATTATTGTTTGAAATATCGATCAGTTCTCTAGAATCAGCATACATTGGATTACACAATCAATGCAATTATTCGGCAAACGATAAGGGTGCTAAAGACAAACGATGAAATGGAAACCAATTGCATGAAAATTCGTAACTTAACAAGGAAACATACCGACTGAAAAAAATCAGCCGAGAATTTTTTTAAATATATCAAGCGTGATTTTTAATACATAAAAGTAATTTTTATTGCTCGCAGACTATAACAATTTTTTGAATTATGTGTATATTAAGCTTGTTGCACCAAAATTAGAAAAGGCGAACGAATTTTCGTTAATTAAACTTTATTTTGAAAATAACAGAAATAACCAGGCGGCACAGATTGAACACAAGTTACGGATACAATGAAAATATTCACTCGGGGGGGGGGGGGTGCCGTCTGATATCCTAGACACCAGTCTTGGAAGAATGTTTATAACTATTTTTAATGACAAAAAAGAATGTATGGAGAGTGGTCGGGGATGCCGACTCTCATGTGTAGTCCTCAATTCGAGACTTAGTTCTCATTTTTTTTTTCTTCAATTGGAGACAAAGCGGCTTTATAGCAAGCATACGTCTCAAACATACCTTTCTACTAAATCCTAAACTAAACAAGAATGCCCTTCCCACTTGCCTTTTTTCCTCAAATTCTTATAACAATTACCCACCCAGGTATTTTTCTATTCCTGGAAATTCAAAGGATTTTATTTTAGTTGCACTTGGCTAATTGGAACATTTTTAACTCATATTCGTCAGTAATTCGAATTTTTTTTTTTTTTTTCCCCTCTGGTCCCCTGAATTTCCTATTTACCGCTTAAGAACATAATCCGACATAACTCGTTCTAAATACCGTAGATTTCAAAATAATTCAGTCCGTAATCGGTTAAAATAGCGTTAAGATATTGTTCATAATTCGAATGTATATTTCGGTTAATTTGATGGTCAGAATTAAAAACTGTATTCATTACTTTCTCGTATACGAAGAGAAAGTATTGTAGTCGTCAAAAAATTCGAACTCGAGATTTTGACTAATCTCCATGTTTTAGACCTCCCTGAGTCCGAAAAATACAATTTTGGAATTATGTCTGTCTGTGTGACTGTGAACACGATAACTCGAAAACTGTTAGAGATACAGGGATGAAATTTGGTATGTGAACTTGACACATAATTTGTAGGTTTCTATCAAATTTTGGACAAAATCCGTCAACGGGAAGTCTGTCTGTCTGTATGTCCGAAGTCATGTGAACACCATAACTCAAAAACTTTAATAGATAGATGAATAAAATTTCGTACGCAGTTTTATCATCATGAATGTAGGTCCGTATAACATTTTGGGCCAAATCCGTCAAAGGGTTGACTGTCTGTCGGTCTGTATAATCGCATACTTGTAAAAATTATATCTCCTAAACCCTTTGGCTTAGATAAATTAAAATTGGTATGACGATTGCTAATATTAATTATAGATCTGTGCTCAAATTTCGTTTCAATCCATTTAAAAAAAAGATGTTCAAATTGCATATTTGGTTCAAAATGCACATTGCGACTGTGTGTTGGAGAGCGTTTCGCTTATTTTACTCAAGTTAGTATAGTTGGCTTTTGACCTTGGCGGTCTACGAAGTATTGTAGCTTCGGATGCGCTTCGGAAATTATGGCAACCCCCTGAACCTGAAACTGCGTTCTGACATTCTCCAGATGGAAGGTATGGTGAAATCTTGCATGATATTTGTAGTAAGATTTCGATCTCAAAAACGTTAAATAAAGTTGTGGTACCTCAGCGCGCGTAAAAATTGAGAACTTACGCAATTTTTTTAATTGTTATCATTTTCTTTTTACACATAATCATAAAAATGGGAGCAGGTCATTTTAAAATTAGAATGACTCAGAGTTTAGGAAGCAAACGGGACAAATAGTATACGAGACGAATGGCAACCCTAGTTAGAGGGAAAATGACACCTTTTCGGGCAGCATACGAGAAAGTTTAGGGGAGACCACTCCCGCTGGTTTTTTAATTGTTTTCATTATTTAACTAGCTGGAGTGGCCTCCCCTAAACTTTCTCGTAAACTCATTTCTCAAAAACTCTCGTATAGCCTGTCAGTTTCCCACACCCTCGCTCGGATAAAAATTTCGAATCTGCTCTATTCCCAGAAGGCAACAAGTTTCTCCAGGACAAGTGAAAACAACAAAACAAACGGAAATAAAATAATCCGAGCAGGATCAGAATTCGTCAAAAGGGGGAAAAGCCATAAGGGAAGAAAAAAGCGCCAAACAGGAGTCATTAAGCAGAAGCCTTTCGTCATGAAGCCTCTGAATATCATGCACAGAGATTGCTTCCAATACGCATGCTCGTGGAGAAAACGGATTCATTTCAAAAGTAAAAAAAATTGAATATGCAATTTGAACACCTCTTTTTTAACCAATTGAGATGAAAATTGGGCATAGCTCTATAATTAATGTTAGCATCTGTTATACCAAGTTTTATTTATCTAAGACAAAGGGCTTATGAGATATAATTTTTACAAGTATGCGATTATACAGACCGAAAGACAGTCAACCCTTTGACGGATTTGGCCCAAACTTTTATACGGATCTACATTCCTGGTGATAAAACTGTGTACCAAATTTTATGTATCTAGCTATTCAAGTTCGTGGGTTATCGCGTCGTTCACATTAACACAGATATACAGACAGACAGACTTCCCGTGGTCAGATTTTGTCCAAAATTTGAAAGAAACCTACAAATTATGTGTCAAGACCACATACCAAATTTCATCCCTGTAGATTTAATAGTTTTTGAGTTATCGTGTTCATAGACACACAGACAGACATAATTCCAAAATTGTATTTTTCGGACTCAGGGAGGTCTAAAACGTAGAGATTCATCAAAATCTCGAGTTCGAATTTTTTGACGACTACAATATTTTCTCTTTGTATACTTCGTATACGAGAAATTAAAAACGTACTCTTGTGTCTTCAGTGATCGAAAGAGAATAATTTTCAAAGTCATTCACTCCATCGAAAGCTTAGAAAGTTTTATTATATAGATAAACAAAAATAATGAAAGTGTATTTTTTTCAAGCGATTAGAGAGAACGAAAATTCAATGATTTGAAATCCAGTTTCGGTCAAATTTCAAAGTTTTTTCCTCAAGTCGCCTTAAATTTTCCTATTATAGCCTATGAGGTTAAATGTTTAAAGTCCGACTCTGCCGTATCAATATAGCAGTGAACCACAATTTTGGCATACTTATTTATGGTAGTCATTTTCTTGTGGGTCATATAGTCATTTTATTCCCAGGTTTAATACTCGCGCAATAATTTTATTATATCTGTTCTGCGCAATTTTTGAAACGAGATGTTTGGAGAAGATTGAAATAGCTTTATTTATAACGAGAGCGAGTTTCATTGTTGAAGAAATGATTGCTCTCAAACATAATCTTAAAATGTGATTTTGAAACGATTATTTTTGAATAAACTTTCTTTGACATGTAAAAGCATTTCCAATAAGAACTTCAATTTAAAATTAGGTAGAACAAAATAACAAAAGAAATAAGATCGAATTAAGAAGTGTATCTCCCACATCCTACTACATTAACAGTAAATTTATACAAATAAAACATTTTTTTTCAAAAAAAGTAACAATTCCTGTTAATTGTACTCTTATTCATTTGTGCATTACTATAAATATTTTTAATGTGCTATTGCCGTGGTTTTATCATCGTTGATATTATTACTTCTCTCCATATTATTAGCAAGTAAATCATGAAATTCTTTCGGATGTGAGGCAGATAATATCCAAAAAAGAAGAAGATAAAACCGTTGTTAGCATTAACAGTTAATGTTAACTTTTATTTTGGAAATAAATGTTTGAAATAGTTTTGGTTCTTTGGCGCAAGAACCTTTCGTTGGTTATACTGCGCCAGACGAAATGCCATATTTATGTCTATGTAAAATAAAATATAAAAATCATGCCTTTAAGCAGTCAGAGTCTAAAAGTTTTGTGAAGAAAACGCATTATATTGGTACAAATGATAAATTAATGAACATGGTATAAAAAAATAAAAAAAAACGGTCCTAAACTTTTATTTTGGAAGTTTGCTTTCTCCTGTCTTAGTTTTAGTTCTCTTGTTTCTAATACAATTTGAAATTTTAATTTTCATTATTAATATATTGTTAAGATAAAAATGAACGCTTTGCGAATATATTTCAAATTTGAGTTTTAAATTAGTTACACTAAATTTATCATTTGAATTTAATTAAAATGTGGAAGTACGGTTTTCGGTCAAATAAAATCCGGAATGGTATTTTTTTTCTTTTAAAAATGTTTCTACCAAATATGTTTACGTGTGCCGAGATAAAGAAGAGAACACACTCAGATAAACACGAAAGAATTGAACTAAAGGAAGTTTCACGTTTGATTTGAGATTTCACATTATGGTAGATATTTAAAATTGTCAGACGTTTCTTCACAATAAAGTAATCAATATTACAATCACAGAACTTCTCAATAAAACTTGTCACTTAAAAACATAGTATTTGTACCAATCGCATTCGATTCAATTTTTTTTTTTTACTTTTTCCAAGAAAAGTTTTTCTGTCTAACAGCTCAATAAATTTCTCCAATAACGATTATTTTTTAAATACCTATCTGAATAATTTCTATTAATCACAGAAAATTGCATGCTAATTTGTAAAATCTATTTTTAACTGTACTGTATTAGGGAAAGGCTTCTAAACTTTTTCGCACTCTATGGAAATATTATGCATAATGATACTCCCGTTAAAACTTTGTGACCTCTGTAGATTGAATACATGGAGATAAAATGCATATATAAATGTGACACCAAATAGTGATAGAATAATTAGAATAGGGTCGGTTAGGGTAATTGGGGACGAATTTTGCAGACTCTTGTCATTTTTTCTCTTGCAAAGAATAATATGCGATGGAAAGGAGGCCCATATTTTTTGTGAGCGCATAATATTCTGCAGGGTTCATTAAACAATGCCTCCTTTCAAAAATTCAACTTCAGTTAATCAACCTCAATTTTAGGAGCTTTCTTATTTTACCCCGAAGTGTCCCCAATTACCCCAGAGACTGCGGGGTAATTGGGAACATGTATTTCAGCTTCTAATCACAATAACAAATTGATTTGAAAAGAATGTATTTGAAATAATTATAAACCTCAAAATGCATTTAACTGCCTTTTCCCAATTATCACAAAATACTGTTTTTTGAATGCTTTTCAGGAAAGATATCCTCTATTTGATAGAAAATCGCATATATAAACTATTATAACTATTTACTACCTTCAATTTGGTGTAATTTATAATCATTCTAACTCAAATTTTGTCGAGAAAAGTTGGGAAATGAATCTTTATTGAAACTAAAATAACTGGACATTATGACACACTAGAAGAAAATAAGTAAAACTTAAAAATCACACATAAAAATTAGTAGAAACAAATAGTTCAATTTAGTAGTAGAAAAAGGATTTTCCACTTGAAATCGAACGTTCAATTCACCATTCTATTAATTTTTTTCTTTGACATTCACAGTACCTGAAAACCATGCAATTCTTTCCTACAACCTATTTTAAAGATACGATCTTCGAATATAGCTTTTAACTGACTCTCGGAAATGGCAAATTGGTCATTTACCACTGAAACAAATTTTGATGTAATCAAATTAGTGATTCTCAAACCTTCATATCATATCCACCACTGTCAACTTCTTGAATCCCGCAAACGTATTAATAATGTGTCTTCATTCTGGCACCTCCATGGTTATAGATCAAAACAAAAAGGTTTGTTGAAAAATCAGCTATGGATGATTCCAGATAAATTACTTCCTCCATCCCCGCAACCTCCATTTCTTGTTGAAAAGAGCCAAAATCCTCCAGTATCAAGTTTTCTTCTTTCTCGAAATCAGTTTCATTTTTTTCTTCCATACATGAAGTCAAACGGCTTAATATCATTCATAATTAAGAACTTTCATACGTTAAAAGTAATATGTATGTAAATCACATGCTAAATTGTTTTAAAGTGTCAATTGTTAATTTTACATAAAACATTAAACTTTACTGACGGGACAGAACGCTGCCATGTTGCTAAATTTAAAATTGTTTCCTATTAAATAATAAAACATTACAAATACATAAAAAATTAAAGTTTAAGTTATATTAGAAGCCGTCCCTATTACCTCGTAGTAAAAATTGTCAGGGGTAATTAAGAACATTCGCCTGTTCCTCAAAATGAAATCCAAAAACACAGATAGAAGTTTCCTCATAATTGTTATATCCTACAGATCTAAGAAATATATTAAATAGTAACATAGCTTGCATATAATCGGCAGAGAGAACGGAAAATAAAACTTAAGAAATTTGGATTTCACTTTTCTGAACACGGTTGCAATTAAACGTTTCAAACCAGGGTCGGATTTAGCCTTTGAACAGCTCCATGCAAAAGCAAAAAATCACGTCCCTATGGAACTACAATATAAGCATTCTAAAAAAAAAAAGGTATATAGTCTTTTTTACATTTTTTACGAACGTCCAAACAACACCAGTGTAACTCAGCAATTGGCACAAATACTTATAATAACTTTTCATTTAATACACTTCATATAAAAAAGGAGTTTAATTCAAACGAATTTTTTTTACAAACTTTTAGCTCAGAGAATTCTCTAATTAATTCTCAGATGATTCGCTCTCAATTCCTAATATAGCGAGGTCTGACAATCTTGTCTGAGATGCATTTATTCGCAAATAGTTCTTGATTATTTTTAGTTTGGATGTTTTCCTAGGAGCATTCGGAACATGCTTAACGGTGGTAATTTTTAAAATTTATGGCTTCGAAAAAAAAAATTAAACGAACGTCTCGTGAAATTTGAATAATTTTTCTTTCATTTGAAATCCAGCTCTTGAGAATATTTTTTAGGAAAAAAAAATCGTTTTTGTATGACAGATAATAAAGTTTAAATACCATGATTTACAAAAAGACTTTACGGAAATTAGCGTTTCGTCCGAAAAAGTTATTTAAATTAATTACCGAAAATTTTACACGCGTCTAACTATTGTACACATTTGAAATTGGTCTCGTTGTGGAGGGTATTAATTAACGTTTCAGATGGTATAAAAAATTTTTCAGTACCTGTTCAACTTCCGGACTTTCAACAACTTTAGTACGGAACTTCGTTGAAAAAGGCGAAAAAATAGGTAAAACATTGAATAACGAAGTCTACTTCAAAAATAAAAAAAATCTCTCCAAGGTCTTTCGGCTTCTGTCCTGGGCCACCTTCGTGCCAAATTTCGTACCTGAAGGTGCGGCGATCTATGCGCTGTACCACACACAGAGACACACACACGCAGATACACAGATATTGCCTTATATATAGAGAGAGAACAGTGGCGGCGATTGTGTGACAAAAGTGGGGGCAAAACATTTATGGGCACCTAAAAGTGCCCATAGACAACAAAATTAAAAAATTAAGTTATAAAACTGGCTAGCTTTCCCGGACCCAATTGTTCTTTAATAATCTCTAGTTTTAGGCAGCTGAAACGAAATAAAAATTTAATTTTTTCCGCAAAAAGAGGGTGGGGCGACGGGCCCCCCCCCCCCCGAGTCGCCGCTACTGACTAAAAGTATCCGTAAAATCATTATTTGTAACATTAGCGCAAGTCTACAATTAAACAGAAATGCTTTGAGAATTCTCAAATGATAGGTAATAATGTCATTGAAAAAGCATGGCTTGTTTAAATTAAAGCAAAAAAGTGATAATTTACTTAAATCCAACCATTGAATAAAATATAAGGAAAAAAATTGAGTTAGATTGCTTGTGCTAAATAATATTATTTTAAACAGATATCCAAAGCAATGTAATTAATTTCGTTGCATAAAGTAACATACAGTAGAAAATAAGCTTCTCAAAGTCATAAGTTTAGTCTTCGAAGCCATGAACCAGAGAGATGCAAACCTCTACACGTTAAGGTGAATACTGAACTGACCAGAGTCTAGTAAAGAACTACTCGAGGGTACGAATAATAATTTTTGTTCCCATGAAAAAACACTTTAGTATCAGCGTATGTGACGAGCTACCATGTGCGGTTTCACCACGAGCGTCCCCCTCGCAGGTAATCAGACAACGCAGTACAATATCATCTATCTTGTAATTTATGGCTCCTCTGGAACCTTCAAAATGATTTCAGGATGAAAGAAGACGCTCACTATGGAGCTAACTTTGATGACAATGCGTTCAAAACAAGTGTAAATGTACACAATTCCATTGATGACTACTTAGGAACCTAGAAAAAGCCTAGATAATTTCAAAAGCTTTATTTTCCCTTTAACAGATGTCGCGGTGATCAGTCATACTGATTGAACAAAGACGTTCTTTACACCTTTCTCACCAGTGACCAACGCTTATTTTTCAGTTTCTCATATTGAGTTCAAAAGCAGATAATTCGTGTTTATGTGTATAATTTCTTACACTACCATGGATAAAATATTCTTAAGATTTCTGAGACTTGATTAAACGCAATAAAGATACAATTATTCACTTTAAATGCAAATTTTTAAGACTTTAAAGCTATTTTGATGAAGTACGGAGTCGTCTTAACCCGAGGGGGGGGCAGTAGGCAGGTAACACTAACAGCAATTTCGACGTTTCTCATTTTTAGGCATTTCAAGACATCCGGCTTTTAATTTGCGTGAATGTCAGAGGGTTATTTGAAAATCAAGCACCACTGATCACTTATTTAATTTTCCCGGTGTGCTTTGCCGGTTTAACTTTCCACTGTTGCTTTTTTTCTAATTCCTAGTTTTGAGCCGCTAAAATAAAATAAAAATTTAATTTTTCCCAGAAAAAGTGGGGGGCGGTTTTCCCCCTCCCGATCCGCCACCACTGAGAGAGAATACTGGAGTAGCGCCTTGAAAGTTTTGTGGTCATTTGTACATAAAATAAGATTGTATTTTAGAATTTTTCAGAAAATTTTCTAATTAGTTCAGAAACTCCGTTGCGATTTCTTTCTAAATTTTGTTTTGGCAATTTTGCTCCCCTCCATTTTTTTACTCCGCGCCGGGGCACGGACAAACGGCGTGTTCGTCCGGCCCTGTAACAAACGTTACCAAATAATATTGAAAAAAGTTGGAAAGTGTTTTTCTTCTTCTTTAGAGTGTCTTAATCAAAGTACATGATTTCCAGTTTGCTAGGGCCTCACCAATACGCTCTGTAGTCTTACTACTGAATTACTACTTGTTCCCAATTTCTGCGCCTGACCCTACTTCCTATGATTCACGAACAGAAAAAAAAAATTTATTCTAGATCTTCAGTGTTCAAATCCTTTCAAAAAATTTTTTTGCCATTTCCAGCCAAGAAAACTAGTCAAATAAATAGGTAAAATGGATGGTAGAATCTCACAGAAATTTTTTTCAGAAGAATAATAGTGTTTACGTGTTGATTTGAAAATGCTTCTCAATTCAGAGAAAAATGCTTCAATTTTGTGGATATTTCAAAGGTAGCATTTAAATTACGGAATGTTCTATCTCCAACTTTCAAAATTGTTCGTCTCATTCTAACAACACCTTTATCTTCAGAACCTTGTGAAAGACAATTTAGTGTACTGAAGATCATTTTCCACCTTATTGAAACGAACATGAGTGATTAACATTTGGATTAATTAGTGTTGCTGTTTTCTTTAAAAGGCATAGTGATCAAAGGCATACTTGATTTTCGGGATGTTATAAACTAATTATCTTTATTAAAGTTCCGTAAAATAAAGCTGTAGAAAAAAAAACATCCATTTTCATAAAAATAAATTTATTCTGATGGAATTTTTTTGCATTTATCTTCATTCCTGAAATTTATATATTATTAATTTTTTGTCCTGTTCTCTCACTAGGGGCCGCCGTGGCCAGAAGGTAAGGTCTCGACTTCGGGGCCGGCGGGATTCGAGACTCGACTCTATCGAAGAACAACTGTTTAAGCGTGTTTGATGCACTTTAAATCTGTAGCGAGGTTAAGTGGCGCCAGGGGCATATAATTTTTTCGCCCCCCCCCCCGGTCATCATCCTTGACTTGTGCAAACGGCACCCGGGACATGGCATTTTTGTGGCTCTCATAGTATTTGACTTTTAAAAGTAACATAAACGCATCAACGTTTTGTCACAGTGTCCAGTGGCGTAACGAGAGTAAGTGATGCCCGAAAAATATTATTTCTTTTATCCCAATTCGTCACCAGTGGCTTAAAATGCGTAAGTGGTATCAAGGGAATGGCATTATTTTTACGCACCCTCTCATGATTTTTTGATTCAAAATTGGCATAAACACAATCAAGTTTTGTCTCCATGGTGCCCAGAGCATCCATACTACCCTTACCCCCCCCCCTGTTGCTACGCCACTGGTCGGGGCTAAATGTCCTAACGCTGGTGAGGAGCGGAAGTTGCAGAGGGGCTGCCGGCTGAGGTGTAATCCTCGCCATCTCACCACAGTTCAGAATTACAAGTTCCGTCCCAAAATACCCCTCGTTTTGCTGTGAAAAGGGAAGTAGATATAACTAAACTAACTCTCACTACTCTTTAATCGTATATGGTACAGCAATATATCGTGTAAGCAATAAAATCTTCCAATTCTCAATTAAAAATATAGTTTATAGAAAATGTATTATACTTCTCAGTACGAGCATGATTGTATATTAGACAACATGAAAATATTGGGGGTTTTTTTAAGTCAGCAAAGTTGGCATTTTTACTGTTTCATACCCCCTCAGAGGTGAGATGTTTGCCATATCCCTGTCTGGCAGAAATAGACTCCATTAAACAAAGGCTCTGTAGTAAAGTAACCCATTCAGCCCTCCACTACAAAGGTAAAGCCCATCATCGGAGAAAGGGACAGTTGATCAGCCTATCTCCTTAGTGTTCCATCAATGCTGCTGAGAATCCTGTTACTTATACACGAATTTCTTATCCTTGTACTCGAGAGTGGCACCAAGACAGGGAAATCGTTTTTAAAACCAATGATCACCAAATTTCAAGAACTGGGAATAAAATCTGACATAACTACTCGTCACCAGATGGTGTAAAACTTTCGAAATTTAAATATTGGACGTTTTAAAAAATTAATAATGATTATATATCTATGCAATGCAGTAGATTCTAGCTATAGTTTTTTGTTTTAACTTTCTCGTATACGAAGTATTATACAAAGAGAAAGTACTGTAATCGTCAAAAAATTCGAACTCGAGATTTTGACGAATCTCCACGTTTTAGACCTTCCCGAGTCCGAAAAACACAATTTTGGAATTATGTCTGTCTGTGAACACGATAACTCAAAAACTATTAGAGCTCCGGAGATGAAATTTGGTATGAGATCTTTACACATAATTTGTAGGTTTCTATGAAATTTTGGACAATATCCGTCAACGGGAAGTCTGTCTGTATGTCCGCGGTCATGTGAACACTATAACTCAAAAACTTGAATAGCTGGATGGATAAAATTTTGTACACAGTTTTATCATCATGAATGTAGGTCCGCATAAAATTTCGGGCCAAATCTGTCAAAGACTTGACTGTCTGTCGGTCTGTATAATCGCATACTTATAAAAATTATATCTCCTAAACCCTTTGGCTTTGATAAATAACCAGCGGGAGTGACCTCCCCGAAACTTTCTCGCATACGACCAGTAATGTGGGGTGGGTAAACACCCAGTTGGTAGGTAAATAATTTTGGGGTATTTACCCAAGGCCTGGTTATTTTGAAAAAAAAAATTATGAATGGTGATTTACAATGAAACATATAAAATTTATGAATTCCCAAAAACTTAATATTTTGCAAAAAAATTGCGTATGTTCGCAATTTTTACGCGCGCTGAGGTACCACAACTTTATTTAACGTTTTTGAGTACGAAATCTTACTATAGATATCGTACAACAATTCACTACATCTCTGGTTAATCACAGGAGTCCATCTGGAGAATGTCAAAACGAAGTTTCGTTTTGGGGATTGCCATAATTTCCGAAGCGTGTGTTTGCGGCTCGCTACAATTTCCGCCAAGGTCAAACGCCAACCATACTCACTTGAGTAAAATAAGCGAAACGCTCGCCAACACACAGCCGTAATGTGCATTTTGAACTAAATATGCAATTTGAACACCTGTTTTTTAACCGATTGAGATGAAAATTGGGCACAGATCTATAATTAATTTTAGCATCCGACAGTCAACCCGTTGACGGATTTGGCCCAAAATTTTATACGGACCTACATTCATGACGATAAAACTGTGTACCAAATTTTATCCATCTAGCTCTTCAAGTTTTTGAGTTATGGTGTTCACATGACTTCGGACATACAGACAGGCAGACTTCCCGTTGACGGATTTTGTCCAAAATGTGATAGAAACCTACAAATTATGTTCAAAGACCACATACCACATTTCATCCCCGTAGCTCTAATAGTTTTCGAGTTATCGTGTTCACAGACAGACATAATTCCAAAATTGTTTTTTTCGGACTCAGGGAGGTCTAAAACGTGGAGATTCGTCAAAATCTCGAGTTCGAATTTTTTGACGATTACAATACTTTCTCTTCGCATACTTCGTATACGAGAAATTAAAAATTGGTATGACGGTTGCTAAAATTAATTATAGATCTATGCCCTAATTGCGTTTCAATCTGTTAAAAAGGTGTTCAAATTGCATATTCAATTTTTTTTACTTGCGTGCTGGAAGCAACATCTGCGCAAGCGCAAGCTATTCGGCGATAACGAACAAGGTCATTTTCTCCTGTTTTCTTTTCGCTCCCGCACGTCCGGAGCTTGCTCGCGTGCGATAGAAAAATAATATTGCTAAATTTTAATACATACGCATCTCTTTGAATATGATTCTTCACCTAATATTTTACAATCACTATAATCTACAATGAAAAACCTTCTGATAGTCATTGCATTCTTGGTTACAGTAGGTTCGAATTTTTTATCCACGCAGGGGGAAGGGAAATGACAAATGTTTGAGAAGTATACGAGAAAGTTTAGGGGGAGGTCACTCCTGCTGGTTGTATTGTGTAATATATATATAAACCTGCGGGAGTGGCCTCCTCTGAACTTTCTCGTATACTTCTCAAAAATTTGTCATTTCCCCACCCCCTGCGTGGATAAAAAATTCGAACCTACTGTAACACAGAATTGAAGATTATAGTGATAGTAAAATATTTAGGTTAAGAATCATAATGAAAGAGATGAGTATGTATTAAAACTTAGCAATATTTATTTTCTATCAAACTGTAGCCAATGCAAGCTCCGTGTGCGGAGGAGAAAACAGGAGACCTTGTTCGTTAGCTTGCGCAGAGATTGCTTCCAGTATGTAAGTAAAACAAGGATATGACGTAATCCTTCTGTGTGCACAGAGATTGCTACCAGTACGCATGCGTATGGAGAATCGGATTAGAAAAATTATGCAATTTGAACGCCTTTTTCTTTACCGATTCAAACGAAATTTGGGCACAGATCCATAATTAATGTTAGCTACCATCATACCAATTTTTATTTATCTAAACCAAAGGGTTTAGGAGATATAATTTTTAAAATTACGCGATTATACAGTCCGACAGACAGTCAACCCTTTGTCAGATTTCGTCCAAACTTTGATACGGACCGACATTCATGGTGATAAAACTGTGTACCAAATGTTATCTATCTAGCTATTCAAGTTTTTGAGTTATAGCGTTCACATGAATGAGGACAGACAGAAAGACAGACTTCCCGTCGACGGATTTTGTTCAAAAGAAAACCTACAAATTATGTGTCAAGATCACATACCAAATTTCATCCTTGTATCTCTAATAGTTTTCGAGTTACAGACATAATTCCAAAATTGTGTTTTTCGGACTCAGGGAGGTCTAAAACGTGGAGATTCGTCAAAATCTCGAGTTCGAATTTTTTGACGATTCCAATACTTTCTCTTTGTATACGAGAAAGTAAAAATTTAACAATTCACGAAAAAAGTTAGTTTCTAAAGGAATTATGGCAGCAACAAAAGAAAGATTAACTGATCCTATTTTTATTTATTTTAAATGCCCCCTTATAATATCATAAAAAGTCACTGCATTATCATTGTTTGATTTTGCAAGTTATTTTATTCTGCATATCCATATAGAAATATTATTCCCAAACTCAGTTTATTAATAATAATGTCATTTGACAAACAAATGTTCAAAATTTAACATGTAATTAGTTGTTCTTTTAGAAAAAAGTTTATAAAATTGGTGCAAAAATTCAATGCATTGGAAATATGTCAGGAAACACTCTTTTTTTTCCAATTTAGGATTAGAACATTTATGACATACATGTGTTAAACCTATCATGTGTGAAATAATTGTGACAGTAGCTGTTTCAAATAAGCTGATAACTTTCAAATTGTTGCTTATCATATGTATTCAGATAGCAATTTTGTTTCGGAAAATGCTAACTTTTCATGATTTAATTTTTATCAGCAGTTTCATATACAGGATTTTACATTGTAGGGAATTTAATGCTCTCTATTCCTCAAACATCATCTAAAATAACAATTTCTGACCATTCAAATTTCAAAAACCTTTGTTGGTTAAATTTCTGTCCATTTTTTCATTATTTGTTAGATCAACCAAGAAACACAAATGTATTTTAATATTCATTATATTTAACCTCATTCATTATACTTCATTGTTTATGCTAAGAATTTCAAAATATAATTAATTTTAAAATGACAAGTACTTCAGTGTCTGCTTCTGAAACAGAATTGGAAATAAAATTCTTAATAATGAAGAATTTTTGAAGGTCCAAATTTCAGTTGAAGTTTTTATATGAATACAATAATAATAAGCATGAAAATAATTAGCAAATGAAAAGCACTAACCTGGTTTAATTATCTTTTATAAATTCAAGTTATCATATCAAGTTTAAAACCATTTCTTTCTGAAAAACTTGAATCATTTTCAAAAGATTTAATTTTGATTTATTTACAAAAAACATAAAATTAAAGTATAACATTTACTATTTGTAAAGAACGACTAGCAACATACATGTTTAAACTATAAAATGTTGTCAGATTTAAAAATGGGACTTGTAATAATTTTTGGTGCATTCACTTTTTTTTTTAAATCCTTCACTTCCAAGTACCCAGGGTTGTCTTATCGAATGGGTTAGCCGCGACTCCACCATTTAACACCACAATTTAATAAGAGTAAATGAGTATAGTCTACCTTCCAGATGATAACATTCCTGTTTTTGTATTTCTCCCAAACCTTGCAATTTTTAAGGTTGCATAATCGTCTGTTTAGCAGCAGTGCCCTAAATTATTATTTTTTCTGTCATTGTTCATTAGTAAAATTTAATTCCAGTGGAATTTTGATCATCAAATTTAAGGTTGAATGAGTATTACAGTAAAGCTGGATTTCAGGCATCCAGGTTCAAAAAACATTTTGATGTTTTTTTTCAAACAACAAAGAAACAAATCACTGCATTATTTTATTTCAAAAATCAAGATGTACGATACAAGAACACATTTATCCAGGTCATTGCACATTTTTATTTCATTGAAAGCAAGCAAAATCAGCAACTAAATTATACATTTGATTTAAAAATTTTTTTCTATACATTAATACTTGGCAAAATAAAATATCTTAGAAATGCTTTTTTAAGGCCCTTTATCGCTATACTTCTCAAATAATTTAACTGCATATACAATGACTTAGTCCAGTAAGGTCAGCTTCCAATAACTAGCCATTTTTCTCGAACTTCTTCAACTTGCTTCACCAGTAATGGGTCTCTTACACGTAATTTAACTTCTAGTTTACCACCAATAGACTTGCGACCATCCATAAGCTGTCAAAAAACATAAGTTAATCAATAATAAATATGTAAACTTAAATTTTAAACACTTCTGAACAAAAAAATACGACACTTAATGAGACAGAATGCTAAAACTCTGTATCTCATATAGAGTAGCTCATTTTTATAGTTTTTTTTAATAAAATGGTTTATTCAAACACCATTATCACAATTCTGGTGATAAATTATTAACAATTATACCATTTTTAGTAGTTTGCAAAAGAAGATACAGTCGACTGGTCCAGTTGGTAAGAAAGACTCCTAATGCAACATGCAAATGAGTTACCTTAGCATTCTTTAAGCTGGTTAACAATGAAGAAAATTAGACAGCAAATAACCATATATTTCAATATATGATGCAATATCAAATAAAATTTAACATAATGCTGAATCTGAACAGCATTTATTACTCATTTATCAGGTGATTAATTCAACACAACTAATAAAAAATGGTCATAACCAATGCACATTGTGAGGCGAAAATCATGTATTTTACTGATAAAAAATAAAGTATTTTTATGTTTTTAATTTTGACAATTATTACTTTTCTTTGATATTAGAGAAAAGGATTCTTTTTCTCCCTAATTTCAACATGAAATATTTAATGTTGACGATAAATGAAATGACTAAGGCAAATGAGTTAAAATTGTCTCGGAAGCAATATTTGACTTCTGATTAAATATATATCAAGAAATAAAATGCTAAAATTATACAAAAAAAATTGTTTAAATTAATCTATGATAACGTCTTTGACTAAAAGAAGAAGAAAAAAATGCCATCAGTGCCAAATGAAAATGCCTGATCTCTCATGTGCAAAATCATTTCTGTCATTTTCAAAATAATAAAACCTCCTTCACATTTCAGAAATAAAGCAGGCGAATTTTGCATGTCTCATTCTCATTATATGATTGCTGGAATGTGAAATAATTTCTGTTGGATAACATTTCAATATCCTTTCTTTCATGTATTATACTTAGGGTTGCCATAATTGCCAAGCATTGATATGGGACATTTAAGCACTAAATAAATAAAACATGAAAAATGTGGGTAGGTAATGGTTTATTTTATTCCGATAATAAATCAATCAAGTCTAAGCAATCTAATAAAATGAACAAGTAAAATAATAAAAAAGATGCCAGGCTAATCCTTTTTAGCCCACTCATATTTTTAAAATGATTTTACTTTCTTAATTACTAGCCGCCTTTGGCAACAATTCGCTGGGAATATAATTTCAAATGAATCTCTTATGCTTAATTTTATATTCCTGGTTCCCTTAACAAATTAATTTTTAACTTCAAATTGCGATAGACATTTAACCCACGTTCTTTTCGTATCCAACTTTACTTTTTTATTCCTTATAA
Organism: Araneus ventricosus; assembly: GCA_013235015.1. Classification (NCBI taxonomy): domain Eukaryota; kingdom Metazoa; phylum Arthropoda; class Arachnida; order Araneae; family Araneidae; genus Araneus; species Araneus ventricosus. The sequence continues at coordinate 121,366 of BGPR01002825.1, read as the reverse complement.
ACAAAACAGCTCTCTTAATTGTATTACAAACTACATTACTGATGACCTGTAAAAAGTATTGATCTGCATTTTATGTCAACATTTTAGTCAGTCATTTTGTGTAATACATTTAGAAAGTAATCATATTTGAATAATTTTTTGTGCTTTACACAAGAAGTGTACAAAAAAATTTGGACAGAAATTAATCAATTGTAATGAATTTAAGATATCATCTTTATCTTAATCATTAAAAGGTTTTGTACTTAATTCAGAAAATCATTCCTGTTGCTTCAACCGCTATTTTCCTATTGATTGCGATATCAGCTTTTTAAATTCTTTCCTTCTAACCACAAATGACCAACAATGGCTGCCCTTTTATTGTTGACAAATGACCACTTAGCGGCATCCTCCCTCATCCCCCTGCCCTTTCTTCCTACCTTTGGTCGAAAAGAAAAATGGTCTCCTTGAGGAACCTTGACTGCAGTTAATGACAATTTAAAACCTTGTAAAATTAAAAGTAATTATCACACAGTACTCATACTAATATCATTGGAAAGATAATTGTTTGCACTTTAAAGTGGTATAAAAATAAATTTCATGCGATAGTTCTTTCGGAAGTGATTCACGAAAACATGGCCGAAAACGGTCAAAATTAAATAAAAAATTGAAAAAAATAGCTCTAAGTTCAACGGTCTGCTTTGTAAACCGCCAACAGACACACACACAGACTTTCTCTTATTATCAGTAGAGATAAAGATATCATTTTCTTAGTTCACATAATTATGAAATTGGGCGCAAGCCATTCTAAAACTATAATGACAAATCAAAATTGCTTTATTTGCCTCCACTGACAAACTGTTTCTTTTGTCCGACCATTAAGTTGACATTAGGGAAAATATTCTGTTCAAATTTGCATTGTGTGCTGAAATGACAAATATGTATTTGTATAACTTTATTACATCTGATCAACATATGGGACAAATAGTAATACAGGACTGAGTAGTAAAATTACAGTCCCTATATACGGGATGTATGGCAACCCTAACTATACTTCAAAATAGGATGCTACATGCTATCTTCTATGACATATAGAATCATTGTAAGGCTGCTTTCAAAACGTAATGAAAGGAACAAAAAATATCGAAATTTAAATAAAGTGCGAAAAGTGTATATGTCGTAGGCGAATTGATATAATCAGGCTTATTGCAAAGAGCCTGCAAAATGACCAGGCTGTTTGCAATAAGCCTGATTATCTCAAGTCTCCTATGACATATATATTTGAAGTTGGAATAGCTCATAAAATTTATAGAGGTAAAATAAAATCTGGTTACAGTTATTAAAACAAATTACATTCTTAACAGTAATTGTGTTACATCATGCGTCACCTTCATACTACAGAACTTTGGAGCATAATTAAAACAACAATCATACAGCTTATTAAAAGAAAATACCTAATGTAATCATAATTCAAATATGCAAAGCCCAGACTTTTTCATTAATTTTAAGGTTTTAGACTTTCCTTGTTTCATAATAGAAAAATCTCAAATAATATTGATGTTTAACACTGATTAAGAATCTGATGAAACAAAGTTGATGTTAATATATCTCTTTTTTTTTTCATTCAGCCCATTTTGCATTTTGGGGGATATATGAATATAATACTTTTGCACTACTTCCGAACTGTTCACACCAAAGTATTGGCATCTTCAGAAATAAAATATTACCTTTTATATATGTCTCATTCCAAACAGAATTTTAATATATAAATTTTAAAATAAATATTCGGATTTCTAACAGTAGGAACCTAGACTGAATAGAATTTATAAAACAAAATTCACTGAAATCGATAGAAAGGTTACTTACAATAAAGAACTGAAGATTTTATACTCTCATAGTTTTAATAGATGGCAATAATATACAGTGTCATAGCATCCTATCTGAGATTTTCATGAAAATAATGTGACAACAAATAAATCAAACGTGTATGACAATGAAATAAAGCACAAGACAATTTAAAATAAATCCATTACATAACAACAAAAAAACACAAATGTTAAAATTAACCTAAAACCTAAATCAACCTACATCCAAAAAGTCAATACAATTTAAAATAAATCCAATACATGACAACAAAAGAACAGAAATGTTAAAATTAACCTAAAATAACCTATATCCAAAAAGTCACAAATTCATTGAAAGCCAAAAGCATCTATTTAATCAACATATCCAAGTCTGAGTGATTATGGCATGTCTTAAAATTACTGCTTATTTTGAAACAAAGCAGCGAATCTATAACAACATAGTTACAATTTAATTTTCAAAATGTATAATGCAATTTTACAAAAACAAAGCGCAGAAACAGTGAATTTAAATTGCTGTAGGAAAAATGCATTGTTGTGCGACTATTATAACGTTCTGTTCAATGTATTTTGTAGCTGTAACTATTCAGTGGTCATTTCAAAAAAAAAAATCAACACTCACCCAAAGGATTAATAGAAAAAGCTTATGAAAAAAAAAATAGTTCAAAATACGCTCATTAGAAGCTCCCTCAGGCATAATGCCTCAAAAGGAAAAAATTTCTCAAGTACTTGGGTTCAAAGGTTAGCTCTCATATGTAAAATGTGGTTCTTTAATTTATATCTTCCCCTTATATAACAATGCAGAGAATATAGCTCCATCATCCACATGAAACATAGCAGCACCAAGGATCACTAAGGTATGTCAGTGAGGTGTTGTATATAGTGCATTTTGCAGCCCAACTAGTTACATTGCTTACATAATTTAAACTAAAATTCTGCAAAACTTTCCAACGCTTAATTTTTGTTTGAATTATGAAGAAAAACGAATTAATGGATGAAAGTTTTATGTTATTTACACATAAATTAGTCAATACTTACGTTGAAACTATCATGAACAGTGCATTTTGATTCTAAATCAGCTAGCTTGACACTGACAATACCCAAAAGAGTATCACTTCTTAAAAATCCACTGAAATTATAAAAATACATTCCTTAAAATTCAATAAAATAACAATCTAAATTTAGCAATCACATAATATTAAGCAATAAGCATATCAAGCATCTAGTTCAGAAAAAGATCAATTATTTTTATATAATATAACTAAAATATAAAATGAGCACCAAAATTGAGTTTGCAAATATTTAATCCAAGAATTTTTCAAATTGGTTAACTAATGCCACACAATTTTGTTTACATTTATTACTTACTAGCTGATATACCAGGCATTGCTGAGGATGAAAAAATTCCCATGTCTTTTATTCATAAAAAACTAACTATTTGATTAAATGTCATGAAACCTTTATTAAAACCTTCCTTATGCTTCATAGCATTGTGAGTAAAATTTGAAGAAAATCTATTCAGTAGTTTGGATTTCTACAGCGTACAGACTATTTATGCGTTTCAGTTTTATTTATATAGATGAAAGGTTAGCTGTCTGAAAATTATGTCTTGAACAAAAAATTAATAGTTCTTAAAAAAGTATTATTGAATACCTTATTTAAATTATATTATTCAGCAATAAACTTAACAACTAATCTGTTAAGCATTTCTTTAAGATGACACTGAGCATGTAGTCTATTAGATTTTAACCAGATTTACAATATTAATTGATTTTGTTCCCATTTTAGACAATTATCAAATCATGAATTTCATTTTTTAGAAATAATTAAAATACATTAGTCTCACGTCTCAAGTAGTTAAAAAACAGCAATTTAAAAATCACAATCAAAGATCCAATGAGTGGCTTGATAATTTCCACCTGTCCTTTCCTTCCTTGGGTTTGGTTTTCAAAGGGGGGAAAATGGACTAAACAGTTACTGCAGTATCATAAAAAATTAGCAATTTAATCGTATATAAATTGTAAAGAAATAAAGGGAATTACCTAGTAGTGCCACAGTAATAAACTTTTATCTGCTAATAATAGACTAAATAATCCAAATTAGTCTGCTATTAAATGCTTCAAAAACTTATGAAATTATGAACACATTTTAGTAGTGTTTTCTTTTAAATGTTTCAATCATTTAAAATAGAAGTTTTTGACATGAAAAATTTATGAACAGTGCCTCTTTAAAAAATAAAAATTATAATGCAGCTAACTAAAATGAAAGTTCTAAAAATTGGTTTTTAAGATTTGTGACACAACTGTTTAGTGATAATACTAGCAGTAAGATAATATGTTATACTTTACCACTTATGAATATTTTATAAGAATACTGCATCTTTTGATTATTAAAATATTTCATTCATTTAAAAAATTTAAACATAATTTTATCATTCTGAATTACCAGAAAAGTTAAGACAAACTCTAGCAAAGTAAATGAGTTATCATTAATTTATAACCTCATTAGATGAACTGTTTCGATGCCAAAATCAACATTAGATATAATTTCAGTTAGTACACATTTCAAATCTTGATTCCCATCTTGCCCATTAAAGAAAATGCCATACCTTGGCGACATATCTCCAAAACTGATTAAAATGCATTTGCATTTCGAAACAATTAAATAACACAAGTAAAATTGCAAAGTATGAAAACAATTGCTTTATTAAAATAAATGAAATCTACAGAATAAATGCAATTTACTTACCCTTTACACCAGACTTCGAGTTTCAATGCTTGTCTTTTAAATTGGCGAAGTTGTGAACGAGATTTTCTGTTGAATTCAAATTTAAATTCTTCTTGAAAAACTAAGATGAAGTATACAAAGTTTAAATATCTATGAATAATGACAGAGAAATAATAAAACTGACACCATTTTTTTTATCTAAAGTTATTATTTCTTGATACAAATATATATAGATTAAAAATAAAGGTTGAAGTCCCTAAGAATCAATAATGAAATCTGTGAAAAACTACTATTCTTCAACAACAAATCTTAAAATTCATAGTAATGCAATTTATACAGGAATTAAAATGCATTGCTCTAAATCTTAAATTTCAAATTGAATGTCAAAACATCCAATTAAGCAGCAAATCAAAACCTCTCATCTTACATATCTATAAGATTTTTTACCGATTTAAAAATAGTATTTCTTTTATTTGTCAACATAATGCACATTTTATATTTTAAACACTTATTCAACTTTCACTCTTGATACATAAATTATAATAAAAATAAAGGAGAAAAACTTAAGAGATGTTACTTAATGAGCAGTGCTCTTTTTGGCACGGAAATGCACTAGAACGACATTCGAACACTTTTTTTGACTGATTTTCAAAGTTTCAAAAGTAACTTTTGAAAATTTGATATTTCACTTAAATTTGGTATATCACTTCTTCCTTGCTGGTTATAATAGTACTACTGAACTAGTGAATAGTCATGTGTTCCAGCAACTTTTTTCTTCCAAAAAGCGCTGCTTAGACATATTACATATACCTAGACAGACAGAGTATGACTACCACACATAAAAGAAAAATAGAATCTTGTATCTCATACATTTGCAACAAATGTTCAATTCAATACAATTTTGTAACAAAACAATAATAATCTTTAAAAATTTGAAAGTCAAATTTTTAAATAATAAATATTCATTTTAAGATGCTTATTAATATGAATCTATCTATCCATATATATATATATTTAAAATGAATATTTAACAGGCTCCAGAAAGTAAGTTTCCTTACGGTCATTTAAAGAAAGAAAACAGTTAGAGGGAAACATTTCTTGGAGAAGATACAGCAGTTGTTAAACTGTTTTTGAACATAACCAACACCAGAACTGCGACATTTGTCCATAATCAGACAATGGCATGACCTCATAATTCATGGCATGTTATCTGTTAGTTGCGTGGGAAATTTACTTTTTGGAATTTTCTTAATGAAATTTTGTAGAAACTTGAAATGCAAATATAACTATTTGTTCTTCAGAAAAACCAACATTTCATCATGCGAGAGAGCATTTAGTTAAAATATTTTTTTATTTCGGCATATATTTTGCTAAGACGGAGATTTTTCCTATTCACTGCATAAAGTTCAAAACAGGAAACCTCTGGTTCTATACAGGGATGGCTAAATACCACAAAACTAAGTAAAGTGGAAATTCTTTTTATCCCCCTGTCAAGTATGACAGCTTCAGCTCACTAATGAATAACCCCCTAAGTCTAAAAATCCAATTCTCAAATATAAGCTAGCATTTTGATTTGGAAAGCTTTGAAAAAGATAAAGAAATGAAATCTATAACCTGTCAGGATCTGAATAAATAAAGATAAATGTAAGGATCCAAATTAATAAAAGTACTTCTTACTGTCATCTGCTACTTTACTCCTTTCATAGTTACAACATTTATAAATTGGATAATCTTGACAATGAATATTATATCTGCTTTTCTTCGGAAGCCTATTATGTTTATGTGCATTTACTTGCAGATAATATGATTTTTTTTAGCCATGGATTTCTAAAAAGGTAGAATTATCTACACTTCTAAGGATTCAATTATTAGTCAAGCTATTTAAAAATATACTGGTTAACAGAAAAGTTGAGGCACGTAAAATGATGTTGAGTACTTAAGATGAATAATTTATTCATACTTCTCTTTTAATGTGATAAGACTGCATATACCAGATATAAAAATCTATTTTACAGCCATTCCAGAAATGTATGTTCTATTACTTACAAGAAATATAAACATGGGTGCCACTCTTCAAAATTTGCAAGACTGAACTTTTTTTTAAAAAAATTTACACAGTCTAGCGTTCTTTACCAGAATTAGAAGAAAAAACTCCATATAAATGTTACCCCATAAACCAAAAAAATATATTCAATATTAAAGCAACTAAATAAATATTATCAATTCAATATAAAAAAGGAAGAAAATATATGGATACCTTACAAAATCAATCTTTAGATTGTTTCTAAACCAATATTTAAACACACTTTTGATTAGGTACCTCTTAATTATACTAGACTAGATATTTACACACACTCTTGATTATACTTGACTAGATATTTGACTAATAATCACTGATACAATATAATAAGTAAACCTTTATTTACACAAATAAAGGTTTACTTATTATTATTATCAATAATATTTAGAGATGAAAACAAATTTCTTTTTCAGTTTATATTTGCTATTTCTTCATAAAAAAAGTTTGTCATTTTTGTAGCTTTAAGATTTTCTTTCACTTTGTGGTCAGACTTGGGGTTTGGGCAAACTTTTTTACCATTTTTATTGTGTATAGGAGAGAGGGCTTTTTTTTTATTTAATCCTTCTGGCTCAGAATGAGTTGATGTTTCTGCCTATTTTGGAGTGCTGCTAGAAGTGCGTGCTTGGAAGATTCTATTTTTTTTTTTAATTATTTTTTTTATTTCTTCTTCTTCTTCAAATTCTCATGGTATATTTGTGGAGATTAAACGATAGTTATCTGCTATTCCAAGGGGTTTTTCTAGTATAAAACAACCATGACGAAAGGATACTCATGTCGGTGTATTTTGATGATATAGTTTAATGAAATAGAAGTTATTGCCGTGACGCGGCTTACATTCGTTAACGACACAAAATTACAACAACTATCATTTTACATTGGAGGTGCTGAGGCGCGCGCAACAGCGCCCTCGTGTGACCAATGTTTCAGCACACACCCCACCGGCGAACAGAATGTTCACCCAGTAAATATCTAACATTAATACAAACGATTATTACTCAAATACAATTCTAACAAAGAACTTAATACTGATACAATACTAATAATCAAATCTGAACCGTACATATTGCATAGTAAAAATTAAATATACACTAAATATACATATATATGATGAAAATTAAAGTTAGCAATGAATTTTCAAATTACAAATATTAGGATACATACCTCATGATCTCACAACAAATAATTTTAACAGAGATTAATTAATAATGTGCTTTCTCTTAACATTAATCTGAAAAAATAGGAACAAAATTAGTTCAAATATATCATTCGATTTCTAAAGGGTAAAGCAATTGGATTGGTTTTTTGAAGAGACCTTTAGAAGTTTTTATTAAACAAGATCTAACATTATTATCTCTACCAATAAATATATCTTTGATTACTCCAAGTTCCCACAATAATTTTGATTTTGCATTCCCTTCAACAAGAACTACATCATTTAATTTCAAGTTTTTATGAAGAGATGGTGTTTTAAAGTGATTAACTGTTTTTAATTGGAGTAAATATTGTTCTTTCCAACGTCTCCAAAGTTGTTTCAAAAAAGAAGAGTCTGGTAAGTCTTTCTTTTTTTGTACGACTCCCTGGCTGTCGTTGAGTCAATCAGTTCGATAAAATGTACAGGGTATTTAGAGTCACCATAACCCAATTCTAGGAAGTGAGCCGGTGTGAGAGGTTCCGGCTCTCTGGATCATTCTCTACATATGTTAGAGGTCGATTGTTGACGATGACTTCAACCTCTGAAAGAATCGTTGAAAGTTCTTCAAATGTCAGAAGGGCCTTGCCAAGTATTTTACGCAGAGGTTCCTTTACAGTCTTAACAAGGCGTTCGTAAAACCCACCCCACCAAGGGGCACGTTCAACTATGAACTTCCAGTGGATACCGTTATCTGCGACAAAATGTTGAAACTCACTGTCTTTCAAGATGTTGGTAAAATATGCTAACTCCCTTTGAGCCGCATTAAATGTTCGATCATTATCGGAGTATATTACCTTGCAATTGCCTCTTCGAGAGAGGAACCTCCGTAAAGCAAGTAAAAAACACTTTGTGGACATGTCCGATACAAGTTCTAAATGTACGGCACGTGTTACGGCACATGTAAACAACGCAACATAAAACTTATGAGTCTCTTTATTGTCCTTTACAAGGATTGCACCTGTAAAATCAATTCCTACGATTTTAAATGGAGGAGATTGGGAAATTCTGTCTCGAGGCAACTGACCACTCAATTGATCAGCTGGTTTAGCGTTGTATTTTTTGCAAATGAGACAGATCCGAATCATTGTTTTGACTAATTGACGGCCTTTAGGTATCCAATATTTTTTTCGAAGTTGAGTCAAAGTTGCAGATACACCACAATGACCTATTCATTCATGTTCCCTAGTCACAAGTAACTCTGTAAATTCACAGCGTCGAGGAAGAATAATAGGATGCTTAGAGTAACCGTCCGGTAATTCGTAACAAACTGTCTTCATCCAAAAAAGGCACTAAACTCTTTATTTCAGAGCTATTTTGAAGTTGCTTGCTGCTTCTTAAGGCCGATATCTCAGCAGAATAGAATTCGGCTTGAACATATGTGATCCAAAAATATTCAGCATTCTGTATCTCATCAGCAGTAAAATACAAGTTCATTGATTTGTTATTGTTTCTAACATTGTTCACGAATCGAAAAACCCAAGCAGTTACTTTCAAAAGTGTTTTAAGACTGCTGAATCGATTTATGTCGACAAGAGATTCCCTCTGTTGTGCAACTGCTACATTCACACTGGAACGATGCTCCAATTCCTCTGAGCAAAGTTCCGAATCTAAAATAGGTCGATGACGATTTGGCCAATGATCGGGTGTTTGTTTAAACCAAGGGGGGCTGTGCCACCATAGTTCGTTTTGTACTAATTTGACAGCAGATGTGCCACGCGAAAGGAGATCAGCAGGATTGGCCTTTCCTGGATAGTGTCCCCACCGGTTCGGATCAGAGAGTTTTTGGATCTCTTCAATACGATTTTTGACGTATAGTTTGAATCCTGAAGAATCACCGCGTATCCAGTAGTACGAAATAAGAGAGAATCGGTCCAATAATATATGTTAGCGTCGAATTTGAGGCAAGATGACACCTGCTTGGCCAACCTAGCTGACAATAGGGCTGCTGTCAATTCAAGTCGTGGCAATGTCAATGACTTCAATGGTGCCACACGACTTTTTGAGCAAATAAAACTTGTCTCGATTTCATTATTGCGAGTAACAAAGCGCAAGTACAATATTGTTCCATAGGCTGTTTTGCTCGCGTCGGAGAAACAATGCATTTCAAAAATCGAAATTTCTTGATCCAGTTCACCTAAGTAGTACCGTGGTATCCTTATTTCGGTCAAGTCCTCAGCTTCGCTACTCCACTGCTGCCACTTGTGGCGTAGCTTTGGAGGAAGTTCCGAGCCCCAGAGTCCAAAGATCCTGAAGTAGACATTTCAATTTGATGACAAATGGTCCAATTCCGATAGGGTCGAAGATACGTCCAACCACACTCAGAATAAATCTTTTCGATTCTATTTTACGAGACAAAAATTTCAATAGATCCTTTGGATCGAAATAAATTAAATCTCTTTCTGAATCCCAAGCAAGTCCTAAAACCTTAATCGGTGGTCTAAGATCAATAGCACTAGTTTCAGAGAATTCTGTCTCAACGCCTTCTTGTTGCCAGAACAAATTAAGCTGTTTCGAATTGCTTCGCCATTTGCGCAGTAACATGCCCGCGTCACTGAATATTTGCAAGCATTCCAAGGTAGTACGTAGAGCGTCTGGAACATCATTTCGACCGCCAATGAGGTCATCAGCATACACAGAGCTATTTAACAAATCAAATGTATGAGGATACTGCTCTTTGTATTTTTTAAAATGGTGTTTTAAAGTTGCTGCAAGAAGGTGTGGACTAGGCCTAAGTCCAAAGAGAACTCTCGTAAAATTCAAAACGTAGGGCTCGTTATTCAAATTATCAGTCCAGAAGAAACGCGTGAAATCTCGATCAGGAAAGTCTAATTCGATTTGAAGAAAGGCCGATTTCACAACAGCTGTAAATGCTACAGGATTTTCTCGAAAACGTAAAAGCAGTTCAAATATATTGGGATGCAAATTTGGTCCCGTATATAGACTTTGGTTCAACGATAAATGTCCATCTTCGTGAGCTGAACCATCGAAAACAATGCGAAGACGACTTGTGGTTTTGTCGCTACGTATCACCGCATGATGGGGTAGGTAAAATCCCTGACTATTCGATAAAGAATCACAAGAAGTACGCTCAACTATACCTTCCCTAACATAGTCATCGATTACATCCTTATACTCACTAAACAACTCGTGATCACATTTAAAACCTACGAACCAACCCCTCAAAACGTTTACGCGCAACAGTTTTATTATTTTGTAAAGCTTCTCTCATACCTGGTTTCCATGGTAAACTTACGCGATACCTACCATCTACGAAACTAATTGATTTATCAAACTCACTAAGTATCTCTTCATCTCTATTACCCAAAGCCACTGAATCCTTATCACGTATTCCTAAACTTTCAATCTCCCAAAACCTTCTTAGCTCAGCCGAAATAGATTCCTCTTCACTTTGAATCAAATGTACCGAAGTACAATCACTCCGCTCATCTCACCTGCCCTGAAGAGACCATCCCAGACTGGTCTCGGCGGCAACCAATGATGAATCAAATCTTTTTATTCGATTTGTTAAAGACCAATAAAAATCTGAACCGATTAACAACGAAATTTCACAACTCTCAGACGATTCACTAGAGCTGAATGTCAGTCTAAATTCTTTCGATTCCATTTCCCTCCATGCATCTTGGTTTGGAAGACTGAGTGTTGCCCTTGAAATTTCCTCAATTTCCACTGTCTCACTCACAGTCTCCTCCCCACTTAATACATTCCTTAGTCTAACTTCTACCTTGCGACAAGTTTGTTTTTTAGGAGTTTTAGATCCGAAAGAGTAAATATTTAACCTTTCTAAACCTAACTTTTTTAATCCCAACCTACGGGACACATTTTTCTTGACGAATGATTTTTCACTTCCGTTATCAAAAAGACAAAATATTTTATCCGATGAAGAGCTACCGATAATTTCTGCCTTAACACATTGCAACAAAACTCCACCTCTATTATTCATCACAGAATTTGAAGACGTAGTTTTAAAGTCGACTGGCTTTTCTCCCGAATCTAAATGCGAATTTTGTTTTTTAGAATTCTCCAACTTGAAACAAATAGCACGAGCATGACGACCTTGACAGAATGAACAACCCGATTTCTTACACTTTTTAACATAGCAAGAACTATTACAGCATATGAAACATCTCCTTTCCTTAATTAATTTATCCCTCTTTTGCTGAACACTTAAATTCTCGCACAAATCTGACAAATGAGTATTCTCTTTGCAAAATAAACAATTTGAATATGCAGCTGTCAACAGTTCGTTCGCTGATGCTCTTACAGACGATTTGTTATGATTTGAAGGGGGAAATCGCGAATGAACTTTTTGTTGAGTCTCCCTTTCAAAATATTTATTCGAATACGGGTGACAGCCTTTGATTTGTGACTCATACGGTTTCACTAAAGCTTTCGTGCGCTCTCGACTTTGAACTTCATCGCGCAGATATTCCATTAAATCAGTGATTTGGGATTGCTTTTTATCATGTTTTCGATTATATTCTAATGGCAAATCAGGAGGAATAGCTTTCATAATTATCGGAAACAAAAGACAACTGTAGGAATCTGGAGAGATTCCAAGGGATTCGAGTCCCCTAATGTTTACTTCTAATTGTTCATACAAATTTCTTAAGGCGATAACATCAAACGATTTCCGGACTGGGGTCAGATTTAACAAATTATTCATATGATAGTCGACTATAAGTTCTTGACGTCCGAATCTGTCTTCTAGAATTTTAACAGCTTTGGCATAATTTTCCGAAGTTAGTGTTAAACCTCGTATTGCCAAATCTGCATCAGATGTGACAACCGATTTTAAATAGGAAAATTTGTCCACATGATTTAAACTCGAATTTTCATGCACTGCGGATTTAAATCTAGCCCAAAAACTGGGAAAACTACCGATATCTTTGCCTAAGAACGATTCTAACGTAAGTTTAGGCAAACGCGGTTGATTTGTTGAAACAGAACTAACTGAACTATTTAAAGGAAGTGTCACGTTTTGCAGTTGCGTTTCTGCCGAATTTCGAATAGCAATGCTCGAAACTGATTCTATGTAACGCTCAGCGCGGGTTTTCCAAATTATAAATTTATCTCTGTATTCTTCGCGAGTTAAGATTTCGTCTTCCAGACTATCAATATCTATTAAACCCTCAATTTCTTTATCGAGTTTAACTAGCTCCTCAAATTTAGAAATTAGTTGCATATATAACTCATACACTATTGTTTTATCGACTGAATTGTTTATTTCGGATTCTAATTTATTAGTTTGTTTTGTCACAATAGACCTCGTAACAGATCGGGTCTTTTTCGTTCTTTCTAATAAAGCCTGATTTGCCACCTCCATTTTAAAAAACAAAAACACTCTAATTGCAAAACGAATATTCAAATGACAATACTAATTCTAAATGCAATTTAGTACAATTTTCAACACCTTCAAAACAGGAATCCAATATAACAATCTACCGACATTAAACACATAAAACTACCTCTCGAAATCAATGAAAACGAACTATATCAACTTTTCAAACACCGACACTCACGAATAAACTAAATCAAATATGAGCAAATAACAAATTAGACGAATACCGAATTCAAAATTTCAGTCATTTGACTGCCAAAGTATTCAAAGCGAAACTGAAACGAAACGAAACTACTCACCCCACCATGCAGCGAAAAAAAATGGACGTGACAATGCTTGGTTCAGTGGTTTACGAAGAAAAATTCCAAATTCCCGGCCGATGCACCATAATGTGGCGATTAAACGATAGTTATCTGCTATTCCAAGGGGTTTTGTAGTATAAAACAACCACGACGAAAGGATACTCATGTCGGTGTATTTTGATGATATAGTTTAATGAAATAGAAGTTATTGCCGCGACGCGGCTTACATTCGTTAACGACACAAAATTACAACAACTATCATTTTACATTGGAGGTGCTGAGGCGCGCGCAACAGCGCCCTCGTGTGACCAATGTTTCAGCACAATATTCTTCTGGCAGAAAAAATGTTCTGTCTCATCTTGTGTCTAGGAATTAGTGTTGTACTTTCTTTGACCTGACTCCTCAAATAATATTTCATCCAGCTGGAAGCTTCATAGTTTTGAATAATCAGGGATGTTCTATCATCTGTAATGATATCATCCATGATGTTAAATGTGCCCTCAACCAAAGGACCAGAAAAAACGCTCATTACGGCTTTAATAAAAATAGACAGAATTTTATATTTTTGGCAACAATTTTCTTCCATTTTAAAAATTTGCGACCACCAGTCAACATCAATTCTGCCACCTTCTTTTTCCCATCCATCCATATCTATTAACCCTCTGAAAGCCACAGTGCTTTGAAATCTACTTCTTTTAAAACCCAGAACGGCCGAAGACACAAATGAAAGTAGGTAAACATTTCCCTCCCCCTTCTGGTAAGCAAGAGGTCATTTGCGTCGTGGGGGATTCTTTTACGGTCTCCATTATCGTATCCAAACCCTTGCTGACTGAATAGGGGTCGTTTACAAATTGTGATAAAACTATATATTTTCAGTAAAATATTTTCTAAAAGCTTTATTTTTTACTGCTGTATATGATTATAACAGTAAAAGACAAATTTGATGCGAAAACATGATATTAGATTTTAATGAGCATGAAGGTACCATTTTAAAATCATTGCTGCGCCAGAAAAATTTGATCATTTAAGAGTTGTAATTTTTTTTTATTTCAAGAATGTACTCATCTAGATAATTCACTGTAAGCACGTAATATATTATTTATTAAAACCTAAAATAATTTTGATTTATTTAATTATAAAGAAATTTATTTCCAGAGCAAATGCACAGATTTATTTATTAGTATCTAAAAGAGAAAAACAGTTCAAAAATTGGAAACTGTCATTAAGATAAACGTTTAAAAAGCAAAATTATTTCTAGAGTAAATAAAGCAAAATACTAAAAATTACAGAAATTAAAATCACAAAGCAGAACAAAAGAGGCGACACCGGACAGAGAATATTTACTGGGGCATGATATTCTCTTTTTAGGTGAAACATAATATTTATAAATATTGTTGGTATACTGCTAAAAGTAATGAAGTCAAAACCTGTCCTTTTCCTTACAAATACCTTTTGAAGGCACACGATTGTTGTTAAACACAAAATGTAATTGCTAGGAAGGAAAGAAAAATGTCGAATTTTAATGAATGTACCAATTAAACCCTGGATATTCTAATTAACAGGAACTTTTACTTGCATTATTGTTTTAGAAATTACATTTTCTGACTTAAACAGCACTCTGAATACCTAATATCTGCCAATATTCAAATGATCTGTAAAAGTTTTTTTGAAGTATGAATATTTAATTCATTCCATTTATAATTAAGACGGTTTAAAGTATTGATAGGAAAAAGATTTAGCTTTGAAAAATACTTTATATTGTTACAAACACAATTTACTAAAAAAAATCAATGAATTTTATATTTTATCAGTAAGACCTTTTAAAGTACGAATATTTAAGCCATTGTATTCATAATTAAGACTTTAAAATACTGTTTGGAAAAAGAAATACTACAAACGCAATTTTTATTTTTTAAAAAAATCAACACATTTTGTTTACATACTTTCCGATATTGGTTTTATAATAATAGGCATTAAAAAAAATTTCCACTCTGAAATTCATTAAAACTAAATAGATTGCATCAACATCAGCAAACGATAGTTTGCTAATTTATTCCTGATATAAAACGTTCCAATATTCCGGCATTTGAGCAGTTAGCAAGCAGAAAGAGTAACGTAAATTAAGCATCTGCCCTCAAACGCTTACTTACTGGAGACATCAATCAAGAGTGACAGTGGAAGGGGAAACAACCATTGTTAACAAGATAAGATTACTCCGCACCGTATTCCTACCCTTTTTAAAAGGGGAAGGAAACAAGCATACGACAATTCAGCCGCTTGTCTGGCAGTTTGCATGACGGGCCGGTAAAGCCGTTGTGGCAGTCAGAGGGTTAAAGTTGATTCTTTCATCAAGCAGATTTGGGAATAAATTTAGGCTTAATTAAAAATGAATAAAAAGTCCTTAGGAAATCAAAATGTTCTGCATGAACTTGGTGTAAAATAGGCTTTTCAGTTTGAAATAGTTTCATTAAAATAAGGCAAAAAACCAGTCAACAATGGAACTTTTCATAATGAAAGAAAAGAGTGAACATTACAGCATCTTTTCTAGAAATACTCACATCAGATCTCTTTTGCTTTTTTATTCTATTTTGTATAGTATGTATGCTTTTCTTTTGATCTTCAGAAATTTTGCAATGATGGAAAATTGCAATAAGCAAATCATGGTATTTCTCTATTTCTTCATTGGATAAAAAACTTGCATAGTACATCCAAGCATCTTTTAAGGAAAACAGTTTATTACATATAGTAAACATCTGTAAAAACTGGTTGTCAATTGGCCTTATAAGTTTCAAATTATATTTCAAGTTCATATTCTGCTGAAGTCTAACAAACAGTTCAGTGGCTTTGAACAATTCATTTATATCATTGAAAACATTATTAGCAAAACCTTCAATGAATCTATCAAAATAACTGAAAAACAGTCTAGCAGTGTTATGAAATTTATGTGCTAAGTCACCTTCAATGTGTAACAAATTCTTGTTTGCATCCCTCAACAACTTTTCAACACCCTTTTAGCAACCTCTCATGGTATTACAATTATCAAGTAAGCAACTTATAACTTTAGAAAAACTAATTTCATTGCTATCCAGCAATTCATTCAAATGCAAAAATATGTGGTTTGCAGTGATATGTTTTCTTTTCTTGAACCTAGATTTGAGCAGTTATGATTTTTTCTTTTTCATCATCATAAACTCTGAAAAGAACATTGATTATTTTATCACCATTATTATTAGTGGCTTCATCTACATTCATGGAGAAGTAATTTTTATTCAACTTGGCAACTAATTCTTCTCTCATAGTTTTTGCCACACCATGTCCAGTTATATTTGTTGCAGCAGTCCTCTCCATCTTAAGCTTTGACAAAGCTGGCCTATCTTTTGCCAATGTTTGACAAAGTTCTACTAGCTTGGACGTGAGTGAAAATGGCAAGGAATTCTCAGCAACAGAACGAGCAAGAACAGCTTTTTGATTTGCCTTTCTATCATTTAAGTAAAGAGTTGTATTTTCACTTACTTGTTTTGATCCTGGAATAAGAGATGCACATTGAAGTCCATGAAAATTCCTCTGGTGAACTTTGTCATCTGCATGCTTTTTTAATGCCTACTTACCATTATTTCCGTAGTTTATTTTCTTAGGGCAAACGAAACAAAAACAATGGCCAACCTCATTTATCTTCTTACACCATTCGCTAAAAGATACTTCATTCTGACCTTTTTCTTTGAGCCACTCAAAGCACCATTTATTTCTAACTCCAGCATCATTAAATTATTGACCTATCTCGATGAAGTTTATTTTAATTCCATACAATATTTTAATCCGTAGCAATTAGTAGACACATAAAAATCTGAACTCAAAGGAAAAACGTTAACAAATACAATCGAAGCGGAAGCCAGATTCAAAGATATATTTTCCCGTTCGCCTCCATTCAGTAACGTTGTGCAGTGCACTAGCATCTCCCGATAATAGGGGGATTTTCCCTTAGTCACAGCACATGCGCAAAAGATTATGCCCCGGTTATCTGGAGATGCTATTTGCAGACGTCGGAGTTCAGCTTTCATCGGGATGCGATATCATTACTGGCTTATTTCACAACAATCACGGAATGCACGGAAATAAAAATCCATCAAAATTTTTGGGGGGTGGGGGTGGAAACCGGAATTTTGTTCACCAATTTTTTACTGAGATGGAATTCAGTTTTAGTTTTTAAAAGATGGAATTCCATCCTCAGACTGAAGAGTGGCACCCATGAATATAAATTATAATTGCAGAAAAGCAGTACTATTTATTAGAACTGTTATAGTATTAATATAACACTTCTACGTATGTGATAGATGTGACATTTTCCTTTTCTCTGCAATGATGTCAGTTAGTATGCCAATGTATCTAATTACAAGAATCATTGGTGGATAATTAATTAAACACAATTAAGAAGAAAATTAGCAGATCTACATACTAGGATTGTTTGTATCTCGGACGGTATGAGTCTTTGCTCGCTGAGGCGATTCCTGTAAATAAAATAATTAAAAACTATACAGATCACTTAGCAACTCTCAGCCATAGTTGACAGAGACACAGAATTAAACACAGATAAGGTAATCAAGTTATATAGGATAACAGACAGAATATCAAGTTAAACCTTTGATGAAAGTAAAACAAAAGTTAGAGTGCTTACTGGTGGAATAGGAAATTCCAGTCTTACATACGAATCCAAATCATCTGGTTTGCCTAAAAAGAAAAAGAATTTTGCATAAAAACAATCATGTATAACTGTAATTAATTTTAAATCATCATAATTTATTGCCAATTCAATAGTTTTTGAGACAATGAGAAGACTATTGCCAAAAGTTGAAAGGATTTTATATCAATCAAAAATTTTAATATTTTGAAATTCTACGTTTTACGTCCAAGGTGATATAATGGTCCATTTAATTCAATCTTCATAATAACCAACTAAAATAAAAAAGAGCTCATTCAAATTTCACAAAAATATCTAAGAGGCAGTTAACCTAAATATTGCCAAAAATTTATTTGGATTTTTTTTTTTACAGAATATTTATAGAAATAGAATTTTATTCAAAGGACAATGACAAGAACAGAAGATATATTAAGTAAGATTCAAGAACATATCTTGTACTTCATTTAATGCTAAATTTTTCACATTAATAAAGTTAGATTAGCATCCAGCTAACCACACATGATTATACATACCTGGTAAATTGATACCTCTTTCAACTGTTACTTCTAAATCATTATCTCCTAAATCTGCATGGCACCTGAAGAAAAATTGAAAATTATTAATGCTTTTCAAAATGATTTTATTAAGTGTTAAAATATTTGCATAGAAATAAAATGTGAAGTCATATTGTAAATGATGAATGCTACTTTCTCTTAAAGATTCTAATTATTATTATTATATAATTTTCAGAGAGTTATTGACATGATGAAAACTTTTACTGGAATCTGAATAAATAACTATCTCATATGTAATAAATAACAAAAGCATATACTCACTGAACCATAGAAAACAAGCGTGTTTCATAATGAAATCTGGGAACTGGTTCTCCTTTCTTTTTCAAGTGCTGAATGACTGAAAGATCTTTCTTGGATTCCAAACATAGTTTCTCAAACCTGAAATATGCATTCTGTGAAAATGTTCTCATATTCATAAATTATTTTACATTAAAACTAGCTAGTTAATTTTAAAAATTATTAAAAAAAGATATAATTACTTTGAGGCAGAGGATACATCTCCAAGACGAAGGAAATGTTCTTTATTTCTGGTGCACATCTAGAAAATCATACATACGACAAATATAACAAAATAAAATATATACCCATGTACTTATATGTGTCTTCTCATTTCGAAATTATGTCAGATTAAATTCTTTTAACTCTAAATGAATTATCACAAAAAAAATACAGGCAATGTACAACAACTTTCACACATGGACATTTATCTGAAGATATCTTTGGCAAAGAATATAATAATTAAAGGTTGGAAATATGACAAGTCATAATACATCTAAGTAAGAATTACTTAATATGTAGATATAAAATTACTTAACAGAAAAGTTACGTAACTACAAAAAAAACCCATTCAAATAGAAGCAATTTCCCTAACTTGATTTTTTTTGCAGTATATTTATAAAAAATATCTTTCAGAGGAAATTGCCTTAAACTACAATCAAGGTGGTAGTTTTCACAAATAGGAGTGGTAAAGAATTAACAGTTCTATCTTGTTTTAAGCTGTTCACCACCTACTAAGATATAGGCTTTATTACGTTCTTCCATCTTCCTTCCTAACAATGGATAGATGCAGATACCATAGATAGCTTAATTTATGAGGGAAGTTATCTCCATCCATATCTTTTATCCATAACCTGCTTTGGCAATCTCCTAAAGATTATATTATTTTTAAAATAATAAAAATTTCTGCTTTAAAATTTAGAATTTAAATACAATAGAAGGAGTTAATATTTTAATTAGGTATTCTTGGCAACTTTCCTCATGTTTTGGTTAGGATTTCTATTTAATGAGTTGGAAAATAAAATAATACATGGTACATTTAATATGACAGTTTGTTATAGATAACTAAAGCCATCAAAGAGTATAATTAAAAAAGAATTCTTACAGAAAAATTAAACAACATTCATCGACAATAGTTGATGCAACGATGCAGTTATCATATATCACAAACAAAATAATGTGTTTTGGGAATGAAAATTTTGTTATACAATAAAAAGTTCTGCTTCATGAAAAATCTGATTATATTCTAAATATTTATTCAGTTACAAATTAATCATCAACAATAATTAATCAGTTAACAATAGTGAAATAAAATTAACTTGTATTTGAAGTTCTCTTTTAACTATTAAAACAGAATTTTTTTTTTTTTTCTTTCACAAAGTACACTTGAAATTTCATACAATAACAAGTCAGAAAAAAACAACAGTCCAAAAGCTTATAAAAATGATTCTCTAAATAACAATACCAAACTACAACACCTTTAAATAAGCATACTCATTGTTATTAAGTTGCAATCTCGATATCAAATATGTCATGGATATTAGCATTGAAATTAAATAGTTTTAGCACAAATCATTCCTTGATTTGAGGGAATACCAGAAATAAGAATTAATTATGTAATTGGTAAATGAAAAGCAGCACAAGAAAAGAGAGATTAAACAATAGTGAAAAGCAGATTTCTCCTTTGTTATTACTTCAATTTGATGTCGCAAATCCTTTTCTAAATTCTCATGAAGTTCTTCTTGACTACAGTTTTCATTTGGTGTGCATTCCGAAACATCCACAATAACAAAGTCTGATGATTCAAGTTGAGGTGGTGTTGGGATCTAAATAAAAAACATTAACAAATTGTAAGTTTGGAATTAAGTTGTTACCGAAAAGAAACCAATGGTATTATTAAAAAAAATGTTCATAAGAATCTAAAATTTGTTCTATGGAAAGAACTTATGAATCTTGATATCTTGAAAAGTTTTTGAAAGTAACGACAAGAAAATGTGTATATGGGAATTAAGTACAGCCAAATGTACACTACAAAATATTTCAAACATTTAATTAGCTAATAACAAAATTAATATGATTTTGATGCTCCATTTACAAATCATTGAAACAGCTGCAGTTGGAAGTTAATAATTTTGATTCAAATTAGACCGATTTACTATATTCCATGTATCCACTGTTATTTGCATATAAGGCCATGGCTCAGATGAACCAAAACTTCTACATTAATTTCCCACCGCAAAAAAAAAAAAAAAATGTAAATGCTGTAAATGTGAAATATAATGATTGCCATATTTGAAGGAATGTAGAATGCTAAGTTTGTTCACTGGGAAACTAGGGCATCAAGTCATTTTTCAGTTACATTTTTCTGTACAAAGCTTATTAACCTAAGTAAATAGCTATTTCAGGAATTGTTTTAATAAATATATAAATTTAATTATATACAAAAGAGTACTGGTAATCAAGATATAATAAATGACACTGCCCTAAGCAAAATCATTAACCTAATAATTATTTAAACATTTCTTTCTAAATGAACACTAAATAATTGGTAGTAAGTAATAACATGGGTAAAATTACCTAAATTATTAGTATAATCGAAAATAAAACAAAATCAAATTGACAAAAAAGAAATATTAAATAATTACTAAATATTTGATATCAGAAATTAAAGATACAATCAAAATCTCTCTATTAAACTAGTTGCACAAATTTTCCTGTATACCAACATAACAGAATCATTTAGTCCTATTATTATTATTAAGTTTAATTTTTGACAAGATTCATTTAAAGATTATATAAAGCTGTGATTCATTACAATATAACACATGACTCTTAACTGAAACAAAAAGAAACAGAATGATTTCTGACAACTTACATATCAGAGTCATCAATTTGCTGAACAGAAAAGGAATATAATTTGGGAAAAAAAATAAATGGTGAAGATAAGCAAGGTGTTTCCATGGTGTAGATAAGAAATTCATAAATGACAATCATTTTCTTTTCCAAATAAAATAATTATAAAAGAAAATGAGAATACAATCAGATGTTGATGATGGTGGACAAAAATATGGAAATACCTTGCAAAAAATTTGCCCTATTTACTTAACTTTAAACTTGCCTTGCTATAGTGAAGTTTACAGGCGGTACTGTTGCTTTAGCATAACTACTTGAATAAGCTTGTCTACATGTTGCAACCATTATTTATAGTCAAAACAGTATTCCATGCAGTTAGTTGCGAGTGAATCATGTCAGAGCTGAATTCCAAAATGGCCAAATTATTGGAACTCATATGGCAAGTGCTTCTGTAAGCAGGATAGTTGAAGTTTTTGGTGTATCACAAGGCACAGTGCCAATGCTTAAGACTACATGCAGGAAGAATGGAAAAACTGCATGTGACAAGACAGAGACAGACAAAAATAGCATAGGGTTATAATGAAAAATAAGTCTACAGCTGCAAAAGTGACTGCTGAGCTGAATACCATGCTCACAAATCCTATTAGCACCAAGACAGCATGAAAGGAACTCTAGCAAAGTGTTTATGGAAGTGCTCCATTAAAAAATCATTTGTCAATGCTGACAATGCTACTGAAAGAAGACAGTGGTACCAAAGTCATAAAACCTGTACTATGCAGCATTGAAAAAAAATCATTTGGTTAGATGAGTTGAGCTTTGCACTATTTCCAACATCTAGCCAAATTTATATCTAGATAATGCCATTCTAAGCATGTGGAGCCATATCATGGTATTCTGCAGGACCTATAATTACTCTGCAGGGTCACTTCACTGACTATGTGGCCACTTTGAGTGACCAGGTCCATCCCATGGTGCAACCTTCATTCCCTAATGCTCTTTAATCAAGATGATAAAGCCCCTTTTCACAAAGCTCTTATCATCCAGGACTGGTTTTCTGAGCACCAACATGAAGTTTCACATTTACCATAGCCTCCACAATCACCTGATCTCAACGTACTTGAGACCCAGCAGTCAATGTAGGAGATAAATGTTCAAACATGCTTACCACCTCCACAATCATTAAAGGAACTTGCAAATGTTTTCCAGGAAGAATGATTCAAGATTTCCCAGCAAACTATACAGGATTTTTATTTATCCATTTCAAGGAGAATGCAAGCAGTTCTGAATACCAAAGGTGGTTCTATGCTGCATTAGCCAAGGTTATATGCTTTTTACAAGGTATCTTCATATTTTTGTACACCCCTGCAAACGTAAACAGGATGGAGTGTAAATTTTGGTTCTGATACAATCATATGATTAAAAAATCACACTTACAGTTGTAGCGTCAATTGGTAATCCACATTTGGTGGCCTCTATCATGGAGTCAAATCCCTAGAATGAATATATGAAGCAAGGATTTAATACTCAACTTAATTAATTAAAGAAAAATTTTATACACTTGAATTTGCTTATCTTTTACATCTCTGAAACTGTCCAAACACAAAATATTAAATAAATCCTACCTTCGCCATGCGTAAATATTCTTTAGCCTGCTGTATATCTCCATTCTGTTTGGCCGTTAAAGCTGCTTGACGAAATAGCTTTTGCCTTTCTAACAAATAGTCTAGCTGCTTTTCTCCAACGGTTGATGTATTTGTTCTTTGAACTAAATGTAAAAAAATTCAGAGTAGTATAAACTTTACTTTAGCCACAGATGCATTTTTACAATAATTTAAGATTAAAAAAAAATGAAAAGATCCAATTTTGACCATTGAATATGGTTTTTGAGTGAAATGAAATATATAAAAGAATTTATTATACTGATGCATATAAACTCTCTAAATGCTTTTAACTTTCTTCAAGCAAGACAAAATCACATTTCAATTATTCTATAAAATTTGAGCGAGTTATTTTATCATAAATTGACTTAAATGAACTACATGCAATTACTATAATATTAAATTATATTATACAGAAAAATCACAGTTATCTGATATGCTGGTTTAACAGACATCAATTCACCATCATAATTCCTAAAAGAAACAACTATTGCTTTGTGAATAAGCATTAAAGTTTTTAAAAAAAAGCCAGTCCCTCTTTTACAATTATTTTAATAGAATTACTGAGAAAAATAGTTTTAAACATTAACTCAAAACTTCATGCCCCCTCCCCCCCCGGGGGGGGCCACAACACACTAAGCATTATTCAGGAATATTAAACAAAAGATACCATTTGAATCTACAAAGCTAAAAGTTTTTTTTTTTTTAAGAATTACTCTACAAACTGAAATATTTATTGATTTCAAAACTTCCAATGGCAACACCCACTTTTAATGTCATAAGTAAACACATGTCAAAATTAAGCCAGGAATATATTTTGGTTGAATTACCAATTATATCAAAAGGTATGGATCATTTTACATTTTCATGTAAAGAGTGTTCGTTTCACATTGAGTTAGGTAAGTTCTATAAAAGACAAAAGCGATCAGCAGTAGACTTATCATTTAAGTAAGACTTAAAAATTCATCATTGATGAAAAGTTTCTAAAAATGTTTCTTTCCTCCTGCTTCTTTCTAAAATCTTTATTTTAATAAATGTTGTGGTAGATGCACACGTTTTATGCTATTGATTACCCTGTTGAAGTACCACAAAGATTTAACCTACTGAAAATTCAAATTTTGCAGTAATTTTAACAGCATTTTACATTTTGTCTAAATTACTTTAAATCTGAGTCAGTTTAAAGCATTAAAATTTAAAAAAATGTTATTTTCATATGCTTATATAAGACAAAGAATTGAAAAAAATAAGCTATTAACTTTTAATGAAATTTTATAATGTAGTCAATCAGATAACTATTTTTTAAATTTTATTTTCGATTTTTAAAAAATTAAGTACATTTTTAAACTACAGCATTTAATAGAAACAGTATAAGAGACGAATTATTTCCAAAAAAGCATAAACTTATTTTAGTTAAGCTGTTTCATTAAAAGATCATCATATTAAATAAAGAACATTCTTCAAATATGTTTTAAGGAAAACTTACTGTTACATAAAAAATGTTTTGTAAATATGACATCCCCCCCCCCCCCGAGAACATTAATTATATAATAAATGCTTGTTTCAAAGCCAGAACATGAACCATGGTTTCTACAACATTTTTCCACAACAAAACATTTTTTTTAAATCAAATGCATAATTGAATAATGAGTACACTAATTCTTATTATTATAACAAAAAATTCCAGTTCAATAAGTATATTCACCTCAAGATATGAATAGAATTCAAAAATTTCATTTCAACATTAAGAGATTGAAATTTTATTTGTTGATATTTTGAGAACAAATAGATCTAAAGTAATAAAATCTGATATATGAGCATAAATTGTGATGTACTGACGATAAAATCAGGTGTTACCATTGGAAATTTTGAAGTTAGATCTTATTTCAATATGTAGAC
Source organism: Araneus ventricosus (assembly GCA_013235015.1). Taxonomy (NCBI): domain Eukaryota; kingdom Metazoa; phylum Arthropoda; class Arachnida; order Araneae; family Araneidae; genus Araneus; species Araneus ventricosus. Next base: position 95,935 of record BGPR01002825.1, on the reverse strand, counting down.
AGTCCTTTCAGAAATCTGTATTCTTGAAAATTTAAAGAGGACCTTATTTCCTTTAAATTGATACAATTTTTTTTAGTATACAATGAATGGTGCTAGATGAATGCTGAAGCGGTTTTCCACCCCCGCCACCATGCTTCAATTAATCCATACAGGATGGTAATCATTTACTACAAACAAAAAAGCTAAACAGATGGTCAATTTTCACACATAGTTGAATGCATCTTTTTTTAACCTTTTTGCTTAAAAACTTGTATATTTCTTCAAAATTGCAGTTTTTGCTATTTTAAACTGACATTCTTCATATTGTACCATGCAGCCACAATCATGTACATCGAAAGAAGATGGAGAAAGTATCCAAATGGTGTACTTTTTCATGAAATATTAACCTTAAATTACAGGCTCATCGTCAGGATTTTACTTTTCTTTTGGCACTAATCTGTTGATCTCTGACCAGCTCATAAGTTGTATGGCATATTGCACACCATCATTAGTGATGCAAAAGTTTATTGCTAATAAAAAAGGCTACAGGTAAAACCACAGAGTTTAATGAACCAAAAGAGGGAAAACAATTTCCCATTTCTTTTTAAAAATTCCCCGTCTTAAAAGGAAATTTTTCATTTTCCTTAGTTGTTGTGAAATGACTGTTAGTGAATTTACCTTTTAGATAATGACAACTGTTTTTGTTTTGGAGTAGGTGTAAGTTTTTAGTTTGAATCCTGGAGTGATGTTTCTTTTATCAAATGAGTAGTAATGTATAATCTGAAGCTTAAGGAACTCGGGTAGATTCCTAGAAAGCATGTCACATTGTGGTGACCCAGACGTGATTAACTTGTGTAAGGTCAGAAGATATTTCTTTCGTTTTGACAAAGTTCTTATTGATATTATGGAGGACCTGATTAAAAAGCAAAGTCCAGTGAAAGCTAATTTTACGAAGTGTTATAATGCATCAATAACAGCTTTGAATGAGAAAGAGTTAAATCGTGAAGATATCTAAATAAAGCTTTATTATTTAGAAAGGACTGCTATAGATTTGAATAAATTGAACGAAAGTATATGTAGTGCATTAATAGATGCCAAATCTGAAGATTCTGATAACGAATACGAGGAAATAGAAGAATATCGTGAAAAATTAGATATTGTCCGCATTCGCGTAAAGGCTTATTTGGAAAAACTTTCTCCTCAATGCGAAGCACTGGAATCAGTTAATGTAGAGAAAAGCCAAATTAAAATTTTCCAAAATAGAATTAGTTAAATTTGGCAGAGACGAAAAAGATTGGCTTAGCTTTTGGAGCCAATTCAGCAGAATTCACAAGGATGAAGATAAGTTTCAGTATCTCATACAGAGTATGGCAAATGGCAGTACAGCGAGGGATATTGTTGATAGTTACGCGCCGACTGCTCAGAATTATGCCAAGGTTGTTGATAGCCTTAAAACGAGATTTGGCTGCGAAAAGCTTCTTGTTGAATATTATGTTAGAGAACTTTTGTCATTGGTAGTGAAAAATGCTACAAATTTGTATTCAAAACTGAACATAATGCAACTTTATGATAAATTGGAGTCAATTGGCATAACTACTCATAAATATGCTGCTACGCTTTTTCCATTAGTGGAATCGTGCATTCCTGAAAATTTATTAAGAGTTTGGCTGTGAAATCCATTGGTCAAGAAAGAAGAGGACAAAAATTCGTGTGGCGATAAATTATCGCAGTTATTATTATTTCTTCGAGCGGAGGTTGAAGGGTGAGGAAAATATTTATTCGAGTTTAACCCTTTGGTCTGCCTCATCACAAGAGGGCGCTCTCTACCGTATGAGAATTAATCTCGAACTATGGTTGGGAGGGTCGGATTTGTATTGTTTGAGTAGGCTTGAAGGAATGTAGTTCGTTTTCAGGTCAATTTATCGGCCATAGATATTTATAGATGTTTTTTATTAAATATTATTTTTAAATGCAACTGTGCAGTTTTTACGAGTGTCAGTGTTGTTCCTAGCACCCTTAGAATTAGTTTTAGTTTATCTTCGGTATTTTATTTCATGGTGCATCGCCCGGGAATGACACTGCACCTCGTTGAATTCATAGTAAGTGTTACAATTCAAACGTGGATACTTACATTGTTGGATATTCCTCTTTCGTTTGGACATGCAAATAGTGCTCGCCTCAAGTGTGGATTTTCAAGTTGAATACGTCGTAACTCTAGGATAGTGGGCGAGTTATTTATTTCTGAGTTGTCTACGTATTTTAAATAAGATGGATGCTGACAAGATTAAAAACAAATGTAAAGCGCTTAAAAATAGCACCACTAAATTTGTTAACAATTTAGATGTTTCTTTAGATAGCGAAACTAGTGTTAATCATTTAGAAATATTATATAATCAATTAATTGAGAAAATCAACAGTATAAAAATAGCTGATAATGAGCTCCTCAATGTTATAGAAGCGAAAGATATAGAAAAATAAGTTGATCAAGCTGAGAGCTATATGGAAAATTTAATTTCGTATAAATGTAAAATTTCGCAGATAATAGTTAGTCTAACCCCTCCGGTCGTACCTCCTGTTGTTTATAACTTTACTAACGTACCGACTTCAACAACACAAACGGCCATTCAAGAACCTAAACCAGCGATTAAATTACCAAAACTAACTGTTAACAAATTCTACGGGGATCACAAAAATTGGTTAAGAGTTCCGCAGCCAATTTGAAAACGCAATCAATAAAAATAGTAGTTTATCTAAAATTGAGAAACTTATTTATCTTAAAAGTTTAGTAGGAGGTGTCGCAGCGAAAGCTATTTCCGGTTTTGCATTAACGGGAAATAATTATGATGCAGCCTTGGAATTATTAAAAAACCGTTTTGGACAAAAGAATTTACTCATTAATGCACATTTGAGATCTCGTCTTGATCTAACGCCCATAAAAAATACGAGTGATACTAATAGTTTGAGAAAATTGTATGAACGAGCTGAAACAGAAATTGGGAATTTAGAAAGTCTAGGTATAAATTCAGAATCGTACGGTAATCTTTTAACACCTATAATTTTGAAAGTATTACCCTCTCATTTAACACTAGAATTTAGTAGACAAAATAAAAGTGATAGTTGGGATTTAGGGGCTCTTCTTAAGTTTTTAGGTGAAGAAATTCAAAGTCGTGAAGCAGCTTTTTCTTTTCATTCGTCTGTTAGAGAAAAACAAAACGCGTTTCACTCAAATCAAGAATGCAATAATTTCGCTTCTAGTTCAAGGTCTCATTTTAGGAATACTTATGGTAATCTGAAGAAGGGTAATAAATCCTCCGAAACCGAATTATTAGTCAACTATTCAAAGGCCAATAATAAATGTATATTTTGTGGTAGCGAGAACTCGCATGACTCATCTTCATGTGATTTGGTGAGCATAGAAATGAAAAGAGATTATTCAAAAAGAAATAAACTATGTTTCTTTTGTTTTTCGAATCTTCATTCAATTTCTGTCTGTCCAAAGCTTAAAAGAGAAAAAGGGTGTTCATTTTGTGGTTCAAAATCACACCCTAAAACATTTTGCTATCGTTTTTATCAAAACAATTCGAATAAAACAAATGTTTCGGATCAAACGACTGCCAGTGTGCATAGAGAAAAACCAGAGGATTCTGTTACTAGCGTGTCTTCTTGTCAAACCGAAACTAAATCGCAGAGAGTGTTATTACAAACGGCGTCAGCCATAGCTCGTTATGAAATGCAGTCTAGGAAATGACGCCTGTTAGCTGACACAGCGGCGCAAAGGAGTTTTGTTGAAAGAGAATTATTGAGATTGTTGAGACTTCCGATCATTTGAAAAGAAAAACTTTCGGTTTATTCATTCAGAGATAAGTCCCAGGTTGAAAAAACATTTAATGTAGTCAAAATAAGGTTGGAAAGCAAGGACGATCCAAATTTGTATTTAGAAATAGAAGCATTAGAAATGGAAAAAATATCTGCTGCACATATCCCACTGCCAAACATAGATATTTCGATTTATAACAAACATCTGAAAGGCTTGAAACTAGCTGATACAATAAATAACGATACTGACGTCTCAGTTCTAATCGGTGCTGACAATTACTATGATGTCATGACAGGTAGAATTAAACGTATCAATTGGAAACTTGTAGCTGCTGAATCCCTCTATGGGTGGTGTTTAATTGGCGTATCGGGTTCACCAAACAAAAACTCTAGTGATTCTTCCGTAATGAAAGTGGTTGTTGAGGAAGATATTTGAAAACAGTTAGAAACGTTTTGGCAATTAGAAAATCTAGGCATTGAACCGGCTAACGATCGTTTAAATTGCAATGATAACAAAATTTTGCAAGAATTCGAAAAGAGATAATTCCGAGAGATAATTCCGAGACAATTCCGAGATAATAGATATGTAGTTAAACTTCCTTGAAAGGATAATTTGAAAGAGTCACTCGACAATAATTTTGAAATAGCGTATGAAAGATTTTCAAAATTGTGTTATAAGTTTCAAAATGATCACTCTTTGTACAATCAGTATAAAGATGTTGTAGATAGTTGTATAGAACAAAACATTGTAGAACGTGTACCAAACTCAAACGTAGAGGATTGCACGGAATTCTATTTACCGCATAGGGCAGTAATTAGACATGATAAGGTATCTAGTAAACTCAGAATTGTTTTTGATGCTTCTTCTCATAAAAGTGGGATGTTTCATTAAATGATAGTTTACACATAGGTCCCAATTTATACCCTGATCTATTTGAACTTTTACTGTCATTTCGAAAGCATCCAATCGCATTTACAGCTGACATTAAACAAGCATTTTTAAATGTAGAATTAGATTAGTCGGATAAGAATGTGACAAAGTTCTTTTGGACTGACAATCCAGAGTGCTTTACAAAATCTATAGAAGTTCTTAGATTTAATAGAGTTCTATTCGGAATAAATAGCTCACCCTTCCTATTGAGTGCAACAATTAAACATCATTTGAAGAAATATGTCTCCCTTTACCCACAAACTCACGAGCTGTTAAATAACTTTGTGTTTGTGGATATTTTGGGAGGACATAATAGTGTTATAGCCGCCTATACAACCAGAGTGGAATGTGTCCATATCTTCAATAAAGCAAGTATGCCATTGCACAAATGGGCTACTAATTCTGCTGAATTAAATGAGCTGTGGGGGAAGAATGGCTTCCCAATTGACACTTCGCCAAACTCGATTGGCCAAAAGAGGATGAACTATAAAGTTCTTGGCATTTCCTGGGATACTGATAGGGATGTGTTTTATTTCGACGCAGAAAATCTTCTATGTTTTAAATCGAAAGGAACTAATACGAAAAGATTTTTGCTACAGGTTGCGGGTCGAATCTTTGACCCCTTGGGATTCATTACCCCCTATATTGTTCGTTTGAAAATTCTTATTCAGAATGTGTGGGAGATGGGTCTTCTGTGGGATCAAGAAATGTCCCAAATTATAAGAAAACCCTTTAAAGAATGGTGTAAGGAACTGGAAGAACTTAATTCAGTGACGATTTCTTGCTTTTATCATTTTACGGACTTAGACGTAATTGATATTCAGCTTCACGCCTTTTCAGACGCATCAAAAAAGGCCTACAGAACTGTAGTATATTTTCGAGTTGTTAGACTTGATGGAACTATAACAACCAGTTTCATAACTTCAAAGAGCAGAGTTGCCCCATTAAAAACACTTTCTCTGCCGAGATTAGAATTGATGGGAGCACTGCTTCCCACTTGGTTGTGCGATCAAGTTTCCAAAACTTTAAAATTTGAAAAATCCTGTTTTTTCCATACTGATTCCTCTATCATTTATCATTGGATCCAAGGGGAACCAGCTCGTTTTAAACCATTCGTGAAAAATAGAGTAGAAGAGATACATAGATTAACTGAACCACCGAAATGGAATCATTGTCCCGGAAGAGAAAACCCTGCCGACATTTTAAGCAGAGGAATTTCTGTAAAAGAACTGAAGGATAGTGAACTTTAGTGGCATGGACCACCCTGGCTTAGACAAAACGAACAGTTTTGGCCTAAAATCGAAAAGCCGAATGTGAACAACCAAGATCTAGAACTTAAAAGTAAATTAAGAGACATTTCACAGAATGAGGTAATCCTCGAAAATCGTGGAAAACTTATAAATATAGATAAATTTAGCAATCATCTCAAATTGTTGTGAGTGACTGCCTTTGTATTTTGGTTTATATACAATACTAGGAACACCTCAAAGAAAAGAGGTCCTCTCGAAATTGACGAATTAAAAATATCCGAAGAATTTTGGGTTAGAGAAACCCAGAAAGAAACTTATGGGTCAGAGATAGCTGATTTAGAAAAAATCCAAAAAGTTAGTAATTGTTCTAAGATTCTTTCTTTAGTACCTTACTTAGATGATAAAAATATTTTGAGAATAAAGGTAGATTGGAAGAATCAAATTTCCTATTGGCGAGAAAAGACCCATTATCTTACCCCAAAACTCAAAATTTTCAGAGCTATTAATTTTTTGTGAGCATATAAAAAACTTTCACTGTGGAGTTACAACTACATTAGTGATGATAAGAAAAAGATTTTAGAGGGCGCTCTCCACCGTATGAGAATTAATCTCGAACTATGGTTGGGAGCATCGGATTTGTATTTTTGAGTAGGGTTGAAGGAATATAGTTCGTTTTCAGGTCAATTTATTGGCCATAGTTATTTATAAATGTTTTTTTATTAAATGTTATTTTTAAATGCAACTGTGCAGTTTTTACGAGTGTCAGTGTCGTTCCTAGCACCCTTAGAATTAGTTCTAGTTTATCTTCGGTATTTTATTTCAAAGGGTAAGAAAGAATTTCGTTGGCAAAAGCTGGCTTCAACTCCAATGAAGTTCTTAATCAAAATAAAAAGGACAGAGACCTCGGAACATCAGTTCCAACGGCTAATGATCTGGTATATGGGGCTAAAGCTTTGAAGTCATGCATATTCTGTGCAAAGGGCCATAATTCTCAAGATTGTTTTAAAGGGGGAAAAAATGTCTTTTGAGGAAAAACAAGACATTTTAAGGAAGAGAAAGGCCTGCTTTTTATGTTTAAAAGTCGGACACCTTTCTTGAACTTGTAAGTCTAATGTTCATAGTATGATTTGTCGGAAAAAACATTGGACAATATTATGCCCTGAAACGTCCAACAATATAAAGATTAACATCACGCAGAACCCAATCATTGATGAAAATAATGTTACAAAATCGTCTTGTGGGTGTACGTGAATGCAATCCAATAAGCAGGATTAAAAAAAGTAAAGTTCTTTATTTTACAAATATTCTAAGCAAAGAAACGTAGCACAAGTATTAACACAGCACTAGTAAAAATTCACAACAGAGACTACCAATAAATCTCAACACAGCACTCAAAGGTTTCTTGTTAGCTCACCAGCTTGCTTGCTGATCAAAATCCAACTGACTCTTCTTGGCTTGAGAGCTTGCCTTTATACTTTTCAACAGGAAGTGACTTCATTATGTAGGAAGTGATGTAATCTCCAGAAAGTTCATGAAACCAGTAGAAATAGGTTGAAAGTTCGAGGTCCTTCTAGAAAATTCCTTTTGTCGCCAACTTTGCCGCCAAGTCGCCAAGATTAGCATCTCAGGGAAACAACTTTATAGCTTTGTAACAATATAGTGTTATCAAATCAAAGTCAACCAGAAGTTCTTTTGCAAACGCTAGTAGTATTAATTGAGGCAGGTGGAAAAAGTAAAACGGTGAGAGCGTTATTTGATACAGGATCTCAGAGATAATATATTTTGAAATCTACAATCAACCAAATGAAAGCAACTGCTGAATGAAGTGCAAATTTAACACATATATTGTTTAGAGGGATCAGTTCTAAGAAGCGGCATAAATGTTATAAACTTTCAGCGAGTAATTTAAAGAAAACTTATTCTTGTAAGATGCAAGTTTTGGACCAGCAGGTCATTTGTGGATATATTCCTAGCATTAAAAAAGGTCCATTGGTTGGGGGAGTTACACAATAAAGATATCCAACAACTCTATAGCCAAGAGCCTATAGAGTTGTTGATAAGTGCTGATTATGCTGGACATTTTTTCACAGGAAATGTATGTCTCTTGTCATCTGGTTTTGTCATTGTAGAAACATATTTGGGTTGGAGTATTTTGGGAACCAAACCCTGCTTTCGATAGAAAGTTTTCTACATCTCTTCTGATTCAAAGTAATAAATTAGAAACAGTTATAATAACAGACTCCTGTGAAGCTAACAGTTCAGAAAAGGCATCCTTTAATTACTTTGCAAAAGATGCAGAAAATGATAAAGAGGGAAGATATGAGGTTGAAATTCCCTGGATATGAAGTCTAGAGGAACTACTTACCCACAAAGATATCACTGGGAAAAAACTCATTTCTACTAACATGAAGCTACTGAAAAACAATCTATTTGAATGTTATGATTCTGTCTTTGAAGAATGGAAGAAAGCAGGTGTTATAGAAGAGTTTTGTGAAGATCCTGGTCACTATCTACCCCGTCGAGGAGTGTCTAAGAGTTATCCCATGTTGGGAGTGCCAGTTGTGGATAAACTTGAAAATACACATGTTAAAAAGCCTTGAAAATGTGTGTGATTGAAGACTTCAAGCATTGATGTTATATGTCCCGTTCGACGGATTTATCCCCTAGATATAATAAGGTCTGCAGATGAGGAGTGCCTTTCTAGTAAAAGAACTCTTGCTACAAGAAGTGGTAAAACTGCTAAAGTGCCTTCAAGATTTATGAGCACTTGAGTATTTTGAACTATTTTATTGTTTTGATTATTAACATATAATCAATAGTGGGAGTGTGTGATGACTGTTAGTGAATTTACCTTTTAGTGAATGGCAACTGTTTTTGTTTTGGAGTAGGTATAAAGATAAGAGGTAGTTATACAGAAAAGATTTGAGTTTTTTAATTTGAATCCTGTAGTGATGTTTCTTTTATCAAATGAGTATATACTTAGTAATGTATAATCTGAAGATTAAGGAACTCAGGTAAAATCCTAGAACTATCACAGTCATAATCTAAAGGTTAAATTAATTTCATAGTTGCTTTTGAGAGTGAAACTTGGACTAATGAAGCTGTCAGTTATTTCTTTCAAATTTTCAAAAATATTTTGTCACCAGGGCCCCTTCGCGATTGACACTTAGTATCAGTTAATTGATACTCTTCTTGACCCCCTCCCTCTCTCAGTATTCAGTAACCGAAATTCAAGAGCCATGAAGGAAATGCAACTTCTACTATTAATTTAAGTCTACTTTTTTTAAAAAAAAAAAAAAAAACTTAAAATTAACTTGTGTATTTATTCATTTACAATAAAGCTTTTAAAAAATGCTAAATTTACTAATGAAATAATCTAAGGATATGCATGATAAATTTAATTTTATTTTGAGCATAAATTTTCACAGTGCAGATATTTATAAAATTCTCAAAATGTAGGATATATGAGTGCATTTTTACCTTTAGGTTTCTTCACAGCAGGATTATTTGTATTCACATTAGGTTGGTTAGGACTTCTATTTTGAGTGTTGCTAACTTTATTCTGTTCTTTGGGTGATTTTTCAGCACTTTCTCCAGCAGGTTTTATCACAGATGGTTTTACACTAGGAACAGGAATCGGAGCAAACCCTGTGAAAGAAAAAGAACAGTAAAAGACCTTTAAAATTAGCATCATACAATAAATTCGCTCAACAGACGTTGTCATAGTAATCATTAAATAGCTTCAACTGATCAGAAAATTAGAATTTCACTAGCATAGGCAATATGCAATTATAAATAATTTTTTAATCAATATTAAAAAGACCTTCGTGCTAATAGAATGTTTTCCTTTACAAAGAGCATGAGGATGAAATAAAATTATTCAATTTTACATAAAATACTATTATGCCTTTCATATAAGTGCGAAACAGAAAAAGCAGAATTATCACAAATACTTACTAGCTTTTGAATGCATTAGAAAACCCGTAAAAGTTACAGTGATAATGATTCTTTCTTTATATGAATTATTTGCATTTAGATTTTTGCAGGATAGATTATTTCAGGAAAAAAATTAATACAAGAGCCTTTGCAAATATTTACAAATTCACTTTACACGATACATTTTTTACTGTACTTCAGCCAAAAGATTTCAAACAAATAAGTAGTTACATAAAAAAAGAATAATATTTCACACTTATATTACTACAATTACAGACTTAATTTAACTTTAATCACACAATACGAAAATCTAATAAATCAATAATATTATTAAGGAGAAGGGATTTTAAGTCGATGAATTATATTTATAATTTCTATGTGTCCCTCCTAAAAGAAGCATGTCAAATATCCTAAACAAATCTATTTCACCACCATAATAACATTATATTTTCAAAAACTTGAAAATTATATGAATTTCTCTAAATAAACACAATTAACACTGAGTTCATAACAACTTTCTTTATGTAACACAAAATTATCATATTACCAGGTGGAGTTGGGAGCTCTTCAAAATCTACATTTTTCCCAGCTTTATAATCTTTGATAGCAGCTTCATATTGCTATAAAATGCAAACAAAAAATTAGACTTCAACAAAATTTGAAACATTCACTTGAATAAAAAGAAATTAACACCAAAAAATCAAACCTCATAAATAAAAAATAAGCAAAATCAATAAATAAATCAAATAAGATATTCAAAGAAGAAAATGTTCGAAAAATGCTTAGAAAGTGAATGGAATGACAAATAAAAAAGATGAATGTATTTATGAAATGCAACTTACAAAATTTTAATTTTCTTTTTTGGATACAGATTCCTTAATAAACAGAATTTTCAATTGACCATGCCAAGCATATGTTACTATTGATGGATGCAATTTTAAGCCATTGTAAAAGTTACTACAAAAAAAAAACACTTGTCAACAGTACCCTTAAAATGCAATTTATGCTTCCAATTATGTATTTTTGCCTCAACCAGTCATTTGCATGTATATATTCCTTCACAAAAAAATGTTTATTATACCACCCCTTAAAGTTTTGCCCACGAGTTCTGAATTAGCCAGTCTTTGGTACCCTGTGTAAAAATGTCATACATTTCATTAAATGAGTCAAAATTCACTCGTGACAAAATTATACATCTTTGCATATCTAGATCGACCAAAACTGTAACCAGACTCGAATTCTGGACATGTGTGCAAACACATACAAGCAGCTCAAGCAGGTTATGAATAAGCATAAACTACATGTCAATCTTACGACTGAGCTTCAAATTCATTGAGAATTTATTTCAACTTAATTTACACTAAAGTTATAAAGTATCATTTACACCAAATCTGAAAAGTGAAAATGTCTATTATGTTGGAAAAGAAATTTTAACACAATTCTAGTATTATTTGTAGCTTTCTTCAGGATTTAAAGCTCTGTCATAAGACTCCATGGCATAGGAAGTTTTCAGAGTGTGATATTTAAGAGGACAATCAAAAGAGAAATAAAAAAGTTCTCCATTTTCTCCTTAGGTAATAAACAAAATATTTTGACAAATAAAGCTACTGCAATTTTTTGTGACCAAAACTCATGAAATATCTTTTAACAGATTGCTCAAAATTATGCACTGAACATAAATGCTTACTTTTATTATTCTCTGAAGACGTCTCACTTTCCCACTATTGTTTTCTGCATCAGCAGCTTGCTTAGTAGCAGTATACTTTTCGAGCCTTTGTTGAAGAGCTTCAAGAACTGAAGATGGTGGAGGTGGTGCAGCAAAAATTTCAGGTCCATCAGCATCTAAACAATTACCATTTGAGCATCATTTTAAAATTATATTAGAAAAACTATCTTAACTATTTAAATTTAATACCGGATATCAATGGGATAAGAACAAACAAATAAATGAGGGTGTAATTTGGTTAATTTTTTTATGCACGTACATACTTAAATATTATATGCAAATGTCTGCATGCTTACTAGAACTGCAAATAAAAAGCTCATGAAGAGTCTTAATTTTGCAATTAAAATTTTCACAATATATCATCATAATTTGTCTCTTATCAAACCCCTATAAATGAACAGTTTTGGGAAATATGACTCAGAATATTCTATAGACTGAAAGAATGGCTCTAAATACAGCCAGTCTTTCAGTAAACAAAGTAATTTTCAATAGCAACAAAAAGTCCTTTCTAAGTACTTTCATCGTCAAGTACACAATTTACAATCTCAAGTCATCTACAATCATGTTCTAATAATTTATTTAAGTATAGCTTTTCACAAAATGTCTATACACAATAAGATGAATGATGGATGGAATTCTTGGACTCAAGAGTCCCAAATCTCAAAATCATAAATATTGCTGAAAGGAAGGTAGCATAATAATCAGTGTACCATAGTTAATTAAGACTGTGCCACAAGAAATTAAAATATTATTTAGTATATAATATGCAATAATATTATCAACTAATAGTTTAAGCATAATTCAGTGATGTGACAATACCAAAATGAATGCACAAATTTTTACTGAAATTATTAAATAGTAGATGGCTCTATTAGTTAATTTGTTAGAACAAAACCAATCCTAAAGTTATAAAACAGATACATGGGATGGACATAGTAAGTCTGAAAAGTGTTAAGATGATGACATAAGCTGATAGAAAGAGAAACTAAAATATCTGAAATAATTTTGCATCGGTTTCTTCCAATTCTCCAAGGACATTTTAGGTATAAAATATCATTCAGTATGGTATTAAAACATAATATGCTGCACAACACAATCATAACCCAAAGAAGTGTTTGTTTAAAAAAATTATCAGGAATTTGAATACACATAGCATAGTTCTCATATTGATGGAAATGGTTTAAATCCACTAATCAATGGGAACTTCATCATTTTTTTTAATTTTTTATTTTCTAATCAATGGAAAATGCTTCAAAATGAACAATAACATTTTTAAAAATTTCTAGGCAATTTTTTTGTTTTGTTTTTGCAATCAAAGTTCGCCTCTCAGATGACATGGGAAAAACTATCTATTTTGGCGCGAAGCTGTTCTAACGTCACAAGTGCCCAAATAGCGGAGAGCTCCCGTTCGCTGGTTATAGAGATTTTGCTTTTTTTCCTATATTTTCCAACTACCGCATCAGTTAAAATAATGTCGGAAAGATACAAGTATTGTATTGTTCATAAATGTGTTAATACAACTATAACGGCACCTGATAGTAATTTATCTATATTATAGCTATTAAAATTGTATATCACAAAACAGTAAAAAACAGTCTTGAACTCAATGTCCATTTTGTTTTGAATATAAGTATAAGGTGATATTTTAATTATCAATTTTAAAGCAAATAGTTAAATTTAATTATTTTTTTCCTTCTATTTGATTACATGGGATTTATATTTTAACCCTCTAAGGGACAGTGAGGGTTCCCACTCTTATTGAAGAAAAAAATTCAAGGACTTTCTAAGAAAATTCAAGGACCATAAAATTACATATTGTAGAAATTGTACATAACTGAATTTTTCACTTGAAAAATTGTAAAACGTGTCAATACACTTGATATTTCAGTTGTTCCGATTTTACAGGAATCAAACTACAAATTAAAATAATATAAAAAATAATAATAATAAAAATAAATTATCAAAAAATTTCAAAAAAACGACCATGATTTTTTTTATATTTGATGTCAATAGGACAAGAGACAGTGTAGAAGCAATAATGAATAACAATAGAATCTTAACTGAAAACTTGAAATATATTGAGATAAAATCAAAAATCGTATCTAATTTATCTTGAATATCCAAAAGTCAATCTCAATTGAACACTAAAGAAATTCACAATTAATAACTATTTTATGCTTTTTGGAACAGATCTTTTATAAATATTTATATTATATAGCTTTTAAGATCAAGCCTTGCCATTTTAGTAATTCAATCACAATGTAACAATGATTCAAACAGAATAAAAACTAAATTTTAAAATCAAAATTAATTTTATTTTTTACCTTCTAAAGAGACAATAATCAAAAGTAGCTATCAATACATGATTGATTAAAATTTTAAACAGTTGAAATAGATAAAAATAAGTCACTGATATTTAACCCCCACCTAGATATAAGTTTCAAGTCTAAGCAGTGAAATTAACTCTCCATACTGAAACGTCCAAAGCGTAATGTGCAACCAACCCCTACGGTTCAAGAACGTCCCACTCTGTAAAAATTTCCACCTTGGGGGAAAGGGATATTTCCTAGAACTGTTAGGGAAAGTTTGTTGTAATCCTCAAAACTGGCCATTAGCATTTCAACCCCGAACCAATTTCTTTCAAATAAAACCCCCTCAAGATTATCAGCCCTCATTGCAGTTTTTGAGGGGGGTTTATTTGGTGGAAAAAGATCTGGAGTGCTCTGAAAAGGGTGATAAGCGGAGAGGAGAAACACGAGTGCATTCCCGGAGTATTTTCGGTGACCTTCATATTTCACGTTGAGGAGAAAATGGGGGCGGAGATTATCGGCGGTCGCTTAAAAATTCAAGGACTTTCAAGGACCTCATCCTTTTTTCAATGACTTTCAAGGACCTAATTTCATCAAAATTTTTTCAAGGATTCTCAAGGACTTTCAAGGACCGTGGGAACCCTGCAGTGGCACAGAGGCTGTCCCAACTTCTTTAAGATTTATAATTGCTCTTGTTATATTACTGCTTATATTATTTCCATGGATATTCAAATGTTTCTTACATATTTTTTAAAAATTACAGTACCATTCAAAATTAATTAGAATATCTTAAATATAAGTTTAAATTCATGATGTTTTATATGAAGAAAATCGTTTTCATTTATAGTGCAAGAAAATAATTCACAGAATTTTTGATGCAAAATAAAACATTTATTCAATGAGTCTATTCAAATCAAAATCAGTCTTCAAAAAGTCAATTTACTTATCAATTATTACAACTGAAAAAAGGTAGATAAATTTATATCACTGCACATCTAGGATTTGTCGTTTACATGGTAGCCCTTAAATTTCTAGATTAGTTGCATTCAGTCGTGTTTGAATGTTATTATAAATTTATATAGGTTTCTTTATATAAGTTACTTTTACCGGATTTTTTTATATTAATTACTATTACCTAATATCTTAAAATTAATACTTGTACGAATTAAATAATTTAGATTCTTCATAGCAGAGTAATATAAAAGTATATAAAATAAAACTAATTTTTCAAAGGCACATGTGTATTTAAAAAAAAATTGTCATACCTGAATTTATTTTAAGCGGAACACAAGCCGTGCTCTTCCTGGGGTTTTCGCGGGGGGGGGGGGGGGGGGGGTAGGCATATGAAATTTCACAGATCATGCAAAATCAGGTTCTTAGCTTTTCGTTCTCTCTTTTGCGACAAAAATCACTTCGTCTCCTCGGAATGTCCGAGGGCCCGCTTCAATTTATTCCTGCCCGATGCTTTCGAAAACCTACCCGTTTTCTTAAGGTGAAGTCTATTGTGGTATAGTATACAGCTTTGCTCCAGTTACTGAATGCATTCAAGGGAGGGTATGAACAGCTTTTCTTATGAGATAATTTAAGAGCCGGCGTTTTGTCTCCCGTTTCTTTGCCATCATTGTAGAATCAATCCTTGGCAAATTATCCGATTTACCTTGTACAAAACCAATATCCATTATGAAATTAAACGTTGAATATTAGAAAAGCCAAAAACTTGACTTCTAAAATGTAAGTTAGTACAAACGCCTTGAATCAAAACATGGTACAAAAGAGAAGTATGCGAAGGAAGGCGCATGCGACGTCAAAATCTACTAGGCCAATGAGAGTGTGTTAAGGATTGCATAATCGTTCTTGCTATTTCATTGCATGCTTCGCCTTCAATATTTAAATTTTTACGTAAAATTTCACTTGCATATTTGAAATTAGAATGATTTTTTCTATAAATACGGATTGCTTTCACGCGTTTTTAAAAAATGCTGAAGTTCCCCATTAACCTTTATTTTCCTATTAGCCAAAGTATCATAAATAAAATTCAGTATTCATATTACATAGCAGAGGAAAAGAAGTATTTACTGTTATACTGCTAAACAAAAAGATGATGATTCACAGAAAAAAAATCGCAAATTATATCTCTAAATATTAACTTCCCACTTATCTATGAACAAAGAATCTCACAAAATACAACATACCAACGCTATCAATCTGTAGTGTGATGAATGGCTTGACAGCCACAACAGATACCTGACGAATTTCAACAGAAACAATAACAAGTTCTAATATATTTATTTCTTTTTTTTCATGCTCCAAGGAATAAATACAACTAAGGAAGAATGCTGATTTTTAACAGTTTGTTTCTTGAATTTTTAATGACAATTTACTAAATAGAAACATTTTTAAACTTTTTTGTAATGAATTGCATTCTCTTTTTACATAATGCCACATAGACATGAGATTACAAAGTATAGATTTCAATTTACCATAAAAAACATTGCTTAAACCAATTGTGAAATCATACTGGAATGAGAAAAATTGTAATTCATATGTAACTTGGTCTTTGCTGATAAAAATCTTTGAGCTTTATGTTCATAATTCTTATGTGACAGAATAGCTTTTGCCATGCACCGAAGGAATTTGTTACCTTATTTAAATAGTTCAAATATAATAAAGCTAAAATCATTTAGAAATGCTTTCTTACATAAATTTGATTCTTACTCTCATTGGATTAATGTGTGAGCCATTTTAAATTTTATTCAGTTTATAATATATGATGAAAAGTTAAGCAATTTTTTTTAATTAGAACAAAAAAAAATATGATAACTAACCATTTGCAGCAGCTAGTGCAGCTGTTTCCATGTCTGATGAAGTTTGAACTTCATTATGAGCCACTCTTTCAGAACTGGCTTTAGGAGTCACAACTGACATTTCTGGAACAATCAAATATTGATTAAAACCAAATAAGGATGAATGTAATATACCAGGATGCCATACATATCTTTATACAGCAAAATATGATATCACATAATGAAATTTGGTTTGAATGGGAAATCATCTTCTGCCTCCGGATTGACTTTGAAGAATACATATTTAGAAAAAAAACTTTTTGATGAGTTGCTACAACTAGGCTAAAAATTATTTCAAAATGTGTGTCTGTCAAACAAATTGAAATTATATGATTAATGTTTATTTATTATAAAAAAGTTTACAAAAATGACATTTATATTATTACATTAATATTTTAAATAGTACGATTATTCTTCTTGCAATCGAATTTCGTCATGGCATTTCAAGATTCTATTTGATTTTTTACGAATCCATCTCTTTCAGATTTTTTGCACAGTTTTCAGCAGGAGATTCCACTGAAACATAAAATTTGATTAGCACAAGTTAGTTATGAGGCATGACATTTTGCCTGAAGATTTGTTTATTAAAACCTTAGGAAATATGCGTGTTGAAACCGCTGATACTATTATGTATGTACAAATATGTTCGGTCTGTGAACAGAAAACTCAGGGAACTGTGCTGAAATCCGATGAAACTGAACAACATGCCTCTTTTCACACATTTCTAGATCTTTGCCGATTCTCCCTGAAAAGGTCTTAGGTTCCAATGTGTTGCCATCAATATATAAGAACAAGTGTCAGAATGGTAATTCGTTCTTGTGCAGTATACAGATAAATCTATCATAACGATTTATCTAACCTTTTTTCAAGCAGACGTATGACATCTCAATATTTACCAATATTCACGTTACACCCAACTTCCACTGAAGATTCCATATCTCAACACATCTTTAATTACAGGAAGAAATCAGTGATTGATTGTTCTATGCATTTGGATGTGCCAAAAGATGGTGCAATGTAACCCTAGAGCTTCAACTCTGGTTCATTTATCAATAAAATATCCTCTTCAAGAATGCAGCATCAATACTTTTTTCTTTCCTTAATTGATATAAATAAATTTCTATCGTTCCTTCCGTCAAAGTATAAAATCGAGCATTTGTAGAACATCGTCTTCTCCCGTGGCTAATTTTTGTGCTATCATGCGCATCCTGCGAAGCTTATTTTTACATATAATTTCCAAAGTAGAAATGTGAATAACTGCTGAAGCAATAGTTGTCCCATCCCTGACTGATAACTCTGCATCTATCTCGCATTATTGAAAGAAAATTGTAATCTACCTTATTATTTTTAGCAGTAGGCCAATCGACAGGAGACACCGACGTTGAGACTTTTGATTGTGGCTGCAATGCATTATCACTGTCCTGCTGTCTAGTTTCAGATAAAGTCAATACATTCTGTTTCTATGTGCTTTCTTTTTAAGCCTGAAACTGCAATTTTTGACTTGTCATTTTCTATTTCAAAATGTTCGTTTCTTTATTCGTTGAAACCATATCTATGGTTTGGATCACCATTCTGGTTCATTGGTTGATTAGGAAGCTTCTCTCTCTAACAGGTTTTTTGTGTGTGTGTGTGTCTAGAACAAATGCGCTAATCAATGTTCTTACATTTGCAAGATGAAAGGTCAAACAATACTTTACTAGTACAGAGAAACTCTTCTAATCTTTTCTTCGGTACCTTTGGGCGAGATTTCAAAAGATTTTTGCAATTCAGATTATATATCTTCAACACCATATTTAATTCTTTACGTTACACAGCAGGAATGGATGCTTTTGACAATATTTCAATAATTTTCTCCATGAAATGTCCTCTATTTCCTTATACGTGGGTCCTTTATTAATTTCATTATCACATTTTATTTTATGGCGTTTAACTCATAGAACTTCATAACATTTTCGAGGGTTTGTAACATACTACCTTTAACAGCACTTGAATCACCAAACAAAGCACATTTAAATTCTAAACGAGTACGATCCATGATAAAAATTGCACAAATGAATGCAACAAAACACCGCATGTATAGGGTATTGAGTGGCTCTTCTCCCATTTCACCACCCATCAAACTTGCAATGATATCAAACTGTCTTCCATTTACGAAGAAAGTAAAATTATTGGTTGGAAGCCTAATTGGAACTTATCTCGAAAAAAGCAAAAAAATTCTAAACTTTGATGCCAATCCAGAGGCAGTTAGACTTATCAGAATGTAATAATATTTCACATGTGTTACTTTGAGAGCATTTAGCCCCGTTTTATCGCTATGCCCCTTAAAAAAGGAGGAAAAAATTCAAACGACCCACCCTAGTGTGCATACCCAATAAACCTTTAATTTCAGTGGCATGGTGCGAGGGGTACACACACTGCTGGACTCTTGCATATAACTCTACTTTGTGAAGCCTTCTATGCAGAGGTGGCCAGAGCCCAGGCAACTGCTCATGGCATCAAAGCGGGCATGTGAAGAAAAATAAATGTTTTAAAAGACTTGAGAAATAAAATCATATATTTTAAAAATTAGTTAAATATATTATTTTAGTTTCTGCAAGACCACTAAATAATCTTAAATATAGCTGAAGTTTAAAAAGTCTCAGTATAATATTATTACATCATACTTGTTAGTAAAACAAGCATATAGCAGTAAAAGTTTGTTGACATTTAGAATCCAGACATTATAGAATGGGGGGTCGCCATATTGTTGCTTTGCTTGGTTTTAAAGTTACTTAGGGCTGCTTCTGCTTCTATTAACAGTTGATCTGGATACCAGTCTTCCAATGGCTGCTGCAAGAGCAGAACTGAGGTGGGTTTGTATAGTGGTTTAGCGACTCCTTGTAGTCAGCTGAAAACAGCGGCCATTTACAGCACTTGTAGCTCTAGGTTTTCCTTGGCTGTACCTTCTAGGAGCTGATTCTGTTCTTAGAAATGCAGTCTACAGTCTATGAATTACAGAAGGGCTCACATTCAACCATCTTGCTACATAGAATAGATTCTCGCACATACTTATTAGTCCAACTGCATGCCATTGTATTTCTATAATAATGAGTACTCTTATCTAAAAAATGGCTATCTCAAATTTTCACTATGCAGCTCCTACAAGCAGAAATAAAAGACTTTTTAAACCTGTTTTCTGCCGGATGTCCAATGTCATTAAACCACAGCAGCTCCACTAATTTGCATATCATATTCTGATGCAACATTACTTTTTATGTATACTGCATAATTTGTATGAAAATTTACTGTTTTTTTGGTGGTGTAATCCCATTTCTAATTGTTCCTTCATTTTTGGAATTCAGTGTACATAAATCAAACGAGTGAAGAAGTGTGATATTTTAAGGCAAATGTAAATTAACTCCTAAAAAAGACATTTTAGTTTGTAATTTGTACAACAGCAGGATATTATGAAGAAGAAAAGCATAAAATAATATCAATGAAATTACTTCATGTCAGTAATCACACATGTATGGTTGAAGTGCTCACTACTAGCAGCAATTACAGGACTTCTAAGTTATTGATGCTTATCTCTATGTATATATTTATGCAAAAAAAAAAACTAGATTAAAGTTAAAATGTGAAAAACCAAGGGTGAGGTCATGGTAAGGATTTATGTCAAAAGAGGGAATTTTAAATTCAAAATTAATTTTCTTAGTCATTTTGACAATTAGTCATTTACACAAAAATTCTAAAAAAAAACTCAATTTTCTAGAATAAAAAGAATTTGTAACAATAGGGAATCTTTTTCAAAAGCAACTGAAAATTTAATAAAATACCTTCAACAAAATAATTCTCCTAGGAATTTCTGCACTACTGATGTTTTAAATTCAAGATAATACACCTAATTTTTTAACTAATTTCTCTTTTGTTCTTATTTGGCTTCAATAGATGGCACTGTACTCATTTCACTCTGGGTTGTTTTCTCCCTTCATGTTTTTGGACTCGTTGAATTAAGTGTTATTCACAAAATAGTGTTTGTTGGAAGCGAGGTAAGGCTGGAAATTTTCTTCTCTTTCTTTGAGTGTTTTTTCATTTTTATTTCTTGAGGATGTTTCTTTCTCTTCCATTCCACTTCAGGATTCTTTGGGTCAATTAAGGGTGTTTCTTAAACAAATGTCAGACCCTTAAATAGAAAAAAAAAATCCTGTTTGAATCTCTGCTTCTTGTTTGACCCCTGAAGACCATTTGTTTCCATTCCTCCATTTTGTTTTTTCACTTTGTTCTATGTATTTATGCATGATGTGAACACTCTACACTTTTGCATTTAACCTTTTTTTAGTGTTATTTGACATAGTTTTTTTAAGACTAAATTTTTAACTTCCCAGATTCTTCACTAAAGATGCTGTAATCAATCTTAGATGGTAAACCATCATCTCTTCACCATAAGTAGACACTACTGTCACAACTCTATCTTATTTTGTTTGAGCACAATTTTGCTGTAAAAAGACATGGGCATACAAATTATATATATTGTCAATACAATACCAATAAGACAATAATTACAGATAGTACCTTACATAAAGTAAAATACAACTGAAATAAACAGTACGACAGAAAGATATGTACATAACACAAAAAAATGGATTTCCGATACTACAAAACTCTTGGTTTTACATTTTAATTATATCAAGCAAAGCATATCCAATAGTTAGTATACATTTAATAAATACCTGGAGGTGGAGGAGGCACATTTGATAAGTCAACAGGTAGATTATTATTCATTGCTTCAATAACAGCATCAAACATCTGAAAACATGTATCAAAATAAATACTTCTAACACTTACATATTGACATTACATTAATTTACATATAAACATTAATGCAACCATCAAAAAGCCACCAATCATATAAAAACTACTATGAGTTTAAAACATAAAAGAAAGTTTCACAGCTTACTATCAGTGGCATATTAAGGGTTAGTGGTGCAAGGGCATTATACGATTTTTTTTTTTTTTACCCACCCCCTCAGTCACCATCAGTGGCTTAGCATGTCTAAGCGGCACCCAGCACTAAGTGCAGAAAGATATTGTACGATGTTTTTGTGATATTCTAAATGCTGAACAATATTTCACGAACATATTGTAGCAATACTGCACAGAATCTTGTGCTATTAGGGCATGGTATTATTTTTTTGCTCCCTACTCATATTTAGCTTTAAAAAGTGACATAAACACATTAACATTTTGTCAACATGGTGCCCCCTAAGACTGGTGCCTGGGGCATCTATACCGCCTTCCCCGTCATTACGCCACTGCTTATTGCAAAAAAGAAAAAAATGGATTGTTCAATTTAACTGGATTTCACACTATCGTCAAGTACTTCAATTATATATAATATCAGCAAGTAACAAAAAAGAACAATGAGATAACTAAGAGCTAGTTATGTCATTGTTCCTTTTTGTTACTAGGGAAAGCATTAGCAACAAGGCGCTATTATTATTTATTTACTTGAAAGTAAGTAAAACTTTTTCATATGAATATTTTAACTAAAAGTTTGAATTTGCAATCAAAAAAATGACATTTCAACAAAGCAGAGAAAAATTTAATTATTCAAGATTTAATTATTATGATTTCAATTTCAGAGAGATGATGCATCAATATACTATCATCACAGTTCAAAGAATGTGTTTAAACTCTCTTCTTTGTTTCAATTCTTTGATGATTTTTTTTTTTTTTACATGTTCATTTTTCATATAATGATCACAAAGTTTGACTTAAGCGAGTTAAGTTATGGAACCAAAAAAGGGTTACAACAATATTATATAGAGTGATGAAAAAGAGTTTTTAAATGCTTGATATGTATCAAACCATATTTTCCACACTGTGGTTTACATTTCAGCAGATGATTTCATTTAACATTACAGTGTAACACTGAAAACATACATTTCTAATACATAAAAAAATCACAAAAGGCTTACTTTAACAGTTCTAAAGTAGCTTAGAGCTAAATCTTTATTTCCACTCCTTTTAGCTTGCACTGCTGCCACTTTATACTGATCACGTCTGACAATCAACTGAGATTTTGTAGGAAGTGCTACATATGAAATTAAAACTTCAGAAAAGCATTCATATTTTTATCAGAATGAACAAGTTATATGTGAAAAGATAATACAGGGGCCGTTCAAATATTACGTAAGCATGTTTTTGGTATTTTTTTACTCCCCCTCCCCCCTTGTCCTGCATGTCTCCTGCATGTCTGCATGATTTTATCCCCCTTTTTGTTTTTTTTTAATATCTAGAAAACTATTTGACTTTCAAATTACATCAAATACAACAAATTAATGATCGTAAAATTCCCAACCAATGCATGCTTTTATTTATTTTCTAGCTTTAGAAGTTTCTGAGATATTTAAGAAAAACTAAAAAAGTAGGGATAAAATCCAAGATGGTTGCAAATTTTGAAATCCATTATCTCGGAAACTATTAAAGCTAAAACAAAAAATAAAAGCATGCGTTTGTAGGTAATTTTACGCTCTTTAATTTGCTTATTACACGCTATTTGAAAATTGAATAGATTTCGAGATATTTAAGAGGAACTAAAAAAAGGGGGAGGGTGAAATCCAAGATGGCGACAACATTTGAGACCCATTATCTGGAAAACTATTAAAGCTAGAAGAAAAATAAAAGTATATATTTGTAGGGAATTTTACGCTCTTTAATTTGTTAAATCAATTATAATTTGAAAACTCAATAGTTTTCGAGATATTCAGGAAAGCTAAAAAAGGGGGATGAAATCCAAGATGGCGCCATGAGTTCACCCCCCCCCAGGACCGGGGACTTTTAGTATGTTTATCAGAAGCCCCTCACGAACATGTGTACCAATTTTCAACACTATATGATTTAATGTTTTTCTCAAACCCTTCGTTGACTGGACTAATAGCAGAAATTTCGGTCCCTCGGAAGTTTAAATGTAAACACCTCAGCGAACCCCCTGGCGAGTGCGCAGAAACGCGAATGGCACCCGTTTTTGACTGTCAGTAAATGACTGATTTTCATTGGTTGCCAATGGTGTTTCATTCTATTTATAAAAAAAGATCAGCGAATTTGCGCGTCTAATAAGAATTATTAAAAGTAAAAATTTCCAGTTTTAGAATAAATTTCCCTGACTTTTCCCTGCTTTTTTCCGGTCTCCCGAAATTCCCTGACCATTCACGGTCGGCTGGCCACCCTGTATGAACAAAATTTGAAGTACCTATGCAATAAATACTAATACCTTATGGAGAAAATTAGCTATCGGCGGTTTTTACAAACCATCTGGGATAAAAGAATTTGGGGTATTGTAATTTTCTCTACAAAAGTAGTTTTTTACATCAAAAATATTTGACATGAAAGTATTTTAATCCTGAGCAACGCCGGGCATAACAGCTAGTATATATATAAAGACGTAAATTTTAAAATGCCAGCGATAAAATTCTGTATGACGCATCACAGCTAACGAAACTTAAAAACTGCATTTCAAATAACTCTCACTCAATTCATCTATCACTCATCGGTAGAATGATTAACACTGAATATGGTCGTGAAAGCCGAACACGCTGGATGCCCCTTGTGAAACAGTGGGTGCCAGATTGTGTGGAAAAAGTGAGTGGGTCCAGATTGGGTGGAGAAGTGAGTAAAGTGAAATTTATAGACATTTAAAAAACCCAAGAGTATAAGGGGTAGACAATAAAATTTAATTAAAAAATTAGTTAGTTTTTCCAAACACTATTGCTTTTTTGTAATTCTTAGTTTCAGGCAGCTAAAATGAAATAAAAATTTAATCTTTCCCTAAAAAAGTAGGGGGCAAATGACCCTCCTCTCCCCCTTTCAACTCACCGCCACTAGTGTAAATTATGATTGGGCAGCATTTCTCCCTAAATCGTAACCCATCACCAACCCTTCCCCCCTCCAGTGCTATAAATAGAATCGTGACCTTAAGGAACTGTGAGCAATGCCATCACTCTGTTCCACTGTGTTTGGAAACATTTTTAAAAATTAATTAAAATTAAACAGAATGTCGCATGGAAATAAAATTTGTGTCATTGAAAAGCTAATTTTTTAAACCTTAAGACGATGTTAAAATTGATTATCCGAAGTTATTGCAGAAAAACGTTAAAATTTAAGGTAATTTTTAATTAATTAAAATTTCGAAAAGTCCTTTCTTAGAGAGCACCTACTACCCAAAAAGCTACCACCTGCCAAATTTCAAGTTTCTAGACCTCATAGATTGGGAGATTTCGTGATGAGTGAGTAAATCATTGTATTTGTCTTTTATATATACAGGGTGTCCCAAAAAAGTGGAATAAGTGCTTATTTCCTTAAATATTGATCCTAGAGATATACTTCCAATTACAAAGTTTCATTAAATAAGGTGAGAATTTGTTTGAAAATATTTTGATATCCAAGGGGACTGAGAATTTGTTTGAAAATATTTTGATATCCAAGGGGATTGATAATAAAAAGTTACAAAAATTAAATTTTTATGTGGTCCCCGTAGAACAAAAATGTCAATTAGTAAAATATTTCTCATACATTTGTCTTTTCACATACAAAGTTACATGCTTCTATAAGAAAAATGTAGATAGATATAAGAAGACAAAGTTACTGACTTAGACCACTTTTCCATACCTGTCACTGCTGTTTGATCCAGTCTTTCAATATACATTTGAAGGATAGTATACATTTTTCAAAAAATTATTTAAAGGGCAGAATCAGTAAATAACAGTGCATTTTTTAATTCTTGTTAAATCTAAAAACTAGTCAAATAATACATTAATTGAAGTATTTACAAAAATAGTTCATCTTGTGAATTTTCAAAAAATATCCATGGTGACTTATCAGCAGTGTGGCTCATTTTCCCAGAAGCAAGCAGTGCTATAAAAATATTACTAGAATACAATTTTTTAAAAATAGCTTTACCTTCACATAGTTCAAACTTGTAGTTGTAATTATCTGAATTGAATTTTAAATAATTACAGTACTTTTTTTTTTGGCGAGTTCCATTGTAATAAGAGAAATCGAATATGTAGGAACCAGCCAAGTTCCTGTTGAGGCATCATGAAAGTGAATTATGAAACATAAAGTCTGCCAATGAAAAAAAAAAAAAAAGCGCAAAGGAGAAGCATGGATGAGATTGAAGGGGGAAAAAAAGAACAATAGTTGGCCTAGCGTAAAACAGGAGTATCCAAAAGTCCAATTCTGGCTAAGTTCTAGGACAGAAAGAATAACTATTCGCCTTCATGCATTATGCCACTTAGTTGTATGCAATTTGTTATTTCCAAAACTATTTGGTGTACTGCCCCATCCTGTGTTTTACTTTTTCATTCATTTTCTGTCTTCTTTTCTCGTTTTTATCCTTTTTCGTTGATAATCGAACTCTCAAAGTGGAGAAGTTAGCAAATAAGAGCAAAAACGAATTTTTTAAATAATTTTGAGTTCTTCTTTTAGGTAAAGTTTAAACATACACACAACGCTAAGAGCAAATAATTCAGTATTTTTGTTCAATGTTAAGCTATTTTGCTGTTGTACGTTAAATTTTCATTTTCTCAAGTTGTTCTTCGATTCTTTATCAAGTGGATAGTTGCAACTATCTGCAAATGAAATTGAGTAACAGTATGTGTAATTGGCAAATCTTTTTCAATCCATGAGGATTGGATGATGTACTACTTGACAAATATTTTCATTTCGCTGTTTTTCTATGTTGAATAAATTTGCATTTCTGCAATAAACATCTCCATATAAATTTGTGAACAGCCCCTTGAAATTTCACTCATTGACACTTTTGCTCCAAGGGAAACATATAAAAATTTAATTTTTTTTAAACTTTTTATATTCAACTCCTACAGAAGCCAAAGTGTTTCCACACAAATTCCTACCTTATTTGATGAAACTTATTAGAAAGTTTACTAAAAGTATATGTCTATGTGCAATATTACCTAATTTCACTTGCTTCTCAACCGTTAAATTCAACTATAAATGGAAAAGATTAAGTTTAGGATAGGCCTAATAGTACTCTTTTTAGAATGTATATAGCAGCCTTATGAAATTTCGTTTCGGAATAGGAATTCTTAACTCAGAGATAAGAATTTTTTTTAGTTCTGGACGTTTATAATTTTAGCAAAATAACTCGAAAATTTTCCTCCAATATTCTTGAAGTTTTAATTTATGATTTTCTGTAAGAATCAACAATATTTTTTGAGTGTATCAAGGTGGCTGTATCTAAGGGGTTCTCATATGAGGTTGATGACCTAAAAGAGGGACTTAGTGTGCCTTCATCTCAGGTGGGTTTTTTTTTTTACTTTTCGCCTCTGCTTTCCCTTTTTTTTTTTTTTTGGATAAATAGGTAAGTTTATCTGTTTCCCGTGTTATATTTGATTTAAATTAAAACGTATTTGAACTTTACAATTTTGAACTCGGACTATGCCTCAACTTCTCAACCAGCCAGTATGGCTTCTACCTCAAACGTTTTCCAAAAGCGCCAAGACCATTAACGAACTTGTTATGCGTCTGGGAAATCAAACCTATGAGGAAATCAATGTCATCATTGCAAATGCAGAGAAACCCAAAAAGATGCCTCTAACAAACCCATTTTTGGTCCAAGACTTTGTTAAAAAATCAGTTAGTCACCACGAACAAATCGAAAACATGAAATATACCTGACAGGGTAAGTTTCAATTCACAACAAAAGACCCAATATGCGCTGTGCAATTGCTCACCACGGAAAAATTCATGGGTACCAATGTTGCTACTGACATAATTTGGGAAAATGTACGCACTCGTTTTTTGATTTTTGACATAACTACATCTACCCCCCCTGGAAGAATCAGCCGTGGAAATCCAAGATAAAAATGACTGCATTGTAGTCAAAATGCGACGGTTCTTAAAACAGAATTCAACCAAAGAAGTATCACCAGTTCTGATTACCAGTTTGATTACCATTCCTTCTCTTGGTACAACAGTACTAGAGGCAATAAAAATTTGGTTTGTTCATCAACGCTTGCAACAATTTATAGACCGGCCCAGGCAATGCAATAAATGTTTTTCTTTCACTCATCCATCGCACATATGCAACAAGGCAAACGCATGCTATCTTTGTGGGGTAGTTCACATGCCAGCAACCTGAGAAATGCATTAACTGCAATGGTTCACACAATGCCAAATCCATATCCTGTCCATTTTGCATACAGGAGCAAAAAACATTGGAATTAAAATGCTGTAACCACATCACAACTTGTGAAGCTAGGCGTATCTTTCAACAAAATGCTGCTAAATACTCCAAAACTGTGAAAACAATGCCAGCAGTTACAAATCTTGAAGACACTATAAACGCTAAATTTGAGACTCTCCTTCAGGCAATAAATGACAGGTTTAAAAGGCAGATGGCAATCTTTGCGGATATGCTCCAAAAAATCTATGGACTGTATCTGCCAAAATCTGTGTAAAATAATCGCTCAGTGTGTCGACCCAAGTTCATCTCCAGTTCGTAAGAAGAAGTTATTTAGTAATTTGCACCAAATGTCTGGCTCCATCACTTCCTGGGATGCCAGGGGTTCAAATGTTACAGAAGACATGCCTCTGTGCTAATGTTTTTTTGTTGGTGGTTTGCTCTTGTTTTGTTTCAGTCCACAATTCTGGCTGGCATTTTTTCTTGTTACTTTTCACTTGTTCACCGTCATCTTTGCATATCTTATTCGCTTGGTCCTTTCTCAATTGCTTGCTCTTGTAAATTTTTTATCATCGTTTCTGTGTGAGGAAACAGATCTCCTTTCCCTCATCCTTTTCTAATTCAAATTTCATGTCATTCGTACAATGGAATTGCCGTAGTCTTAAAAACAAACAAATCTGGCTTCACCAACCAACCCCTTTTCCACTTCCAGCTTATGGATTTTGCAGGAAACCTTTCTAAAAACAAACAACAATTTTTCGAATCCAAACGAAATCTTTTTCCGTACCCATCGAAGCAATAGACTTGGCAGCGGGTTACTAATTGGTATCCCGAAAAATCTATCTGGAAGAGTGGTTTATAGCGAAGAGAATGATCCAAATCTGGAAATCCTGGCTGTTGAAGTCCATTCTAAGAACCACAGTTTCACTATCGTAACTATTTATGCACCACATGGATTTAATATCAACCCCATTAAAACTTTCCTCAAAAGCCTACACACTCCGACCCTTATTTTCGGAGATTTCAATCTCCACCACCCTCTTTGGTGAGGGGGGGACTCTCAATCGTCATTTAGCGAGGATTTTGTTGATTGGCTAAACAATTCGGACTTTATTATGCTTCATACCTCCACCCGAACTCATATCATTAATGCTAGCACATATTCCATCCTCGATCTTACTTTATGCTCTGCCTCCATTTTTAATGAGATCGATTGTTATGTTTTTGATTGCTCATTTGAAAGCGATCATATTCCCATTGTCACTTCTTGGTCAAAACTCCAGAGTGCATACAAATATATCAAAACTATCAAATGGAATCCAATCATCAAAAAATCAACAGAAATATTTCACTCAACAAACCAGCCTACTATAGATACGATTACAAGCCAAATTTCTCTGATTATTAGCAATCATACCACAAGTAAAATCCTAGAAAATAGAGATTATCCACCATGGTGGAACGCTACTTGCCATAACTTCAGCCACTTCAAAAAATATGCATGGAAAAAAGCCAGAAGAAATATCTTGAGTTCAGATTGGATCAATTATAAAAAATATAGAAGTAAATTCAAATTTCATTTTAAAAGAGAAAAAGACAATTACTGGGATAGCATTAGCAAAATTTCCCAAAACCCCAGAATGTTCTTCAAAATTTTAAATAAATTATCTAATCATACAAACCCAAATGTTAATAATCATTATACCATTTTTCATTAATAACCGGTACGTAACCCAACCGAAGACGCAAAGTAACATATTTGCGAATCACTTTTCAACTCAAACTAATGAAGTTCGACCTATTCCTATTGATTATGACAGTGGCAATGAATCCTTAAATAGAAATATTGAATTTTGGGAGCTCAAAAGAGCAATTCAAAAAACTAAAAATTCCACACCAGGAGCTGATAATATACCGGCAATCTCGTTCAAAAACCTTGACGATGCATCCCTTTACAAAATTCTTTTTATGTTTCAACAACAACTGGATTTTTCTGTTCTTCCAAAAAACTGGAAACACGCTATTATTATTCCAATTCCTAAACCCAATAAAGATAAAACAAAAGTAACTTCATATAGACCAATAGCCCTTACTTCTGTCTTTTGCAAAATTTTTGAACGTATTTTAGCGCATCGTATTACCAATTTCCTCACTTGTCAGAAAAAACTGCATTCAAACCAACATGGGTTCCTTCCATTTAGAGATAATCATACGGCGATCTACAAAATTTTTACGGCGATTTCTGAGGCCCGCAAAAACAAAAAAATTTTTGTTGGTGTAAGCCTTGATATCAAAAGTGTTTATGATTCTGTACACATTGACGAACTTATCTACAAATGCCTTCAACTGGGTATCACTGGCAAAGTAGCTAAATGGATGCATCACTTTCTGCAGGAAAGATCTTTTCAAATGAGATGGCGTAACACTCTTTCTGATACAAACATTCTTTTTAAAGGTCTGCCCCAGGGTAGCGTCCTCTCACCAATTCTTTTTGTAATTTTTTGAATGATTTTTTTGAGACTTTGGACGAAAATGTTGAATGTTCTATTTTTGCTGATGATATTTTTGTATACTGGTCTCACCATTCTATGACCTATATCCAAACCAAAATACAGAACACTATGGAAAACATTTATAAATGTTGCTCATATTGGTAACTAGCTATCTGTCCAGACAAAAGCGCTATAATTGATTTACCAAACAAAAATTTAACCTCTCTTCCGCGCATAACTTACGCTGGTATTCCACTTACATGGAGTGAATCGATAAAATATCTTGGAATCCAGTTTGCTAAAAATAATCAAAATGGACGTATTCTTAGAAATTTATGGAGTAAGGCACTTAAAAAAAATCAATGGTCTTAAAATTTTAGGTTACAAAAGAAATGGCCCAAGAACCAAACATCTAATCACTATCGCTAATAACAGCATCCTTAGCCTTTTTTACTATAGTTGTCCTATCATTAACAAATTTTCAGAAACACACCTCAAAGCTTGTAATGTCATTCAAATAACGACTCTTAGAATAGCCCTTGGAGTACCAATCTGGACTCCTAACATTGTTCTATTAAAGCTAGCAGGGCAGGAAATAATGTCGGTAAAAATCAGGCATTTAGCAATTCAATTCTTTATCAAACAAATTGCGACTCATCCCTTCTCTCCTTTTACCCATACTAATGATGAGTTTAACTTATAGCTCATTGAAAAAGATGCAGATTACCTCAGAGTCACTTTTCATAATCTTAATTGCAGACCATTAATCCAGACCATGTAATAACCCTCCCAGTTCTTCCACACTCCAACCCCAACTTACGTGAAATTTTTCTTAAAGACTTTCAGTTTCAAAGCAAAGAAATCCCAGTTTCAATAATCATCACTAGTTTCACTGAATGCATCCAAAAACTTTTCCCAAATCATTACATTATTGCTACTGATGGTTCGAAATCACACTGTTACACTTTAATTGCTGATCTCTCTAAAATTCAACAAATTTCTTATCATATTCATCCCTTAAATTCCGTTTTCACAGCGGAAGTCTTAGCGATTTGCCAAGCATTAGATGAATTAGCAGTTCTTGAAAAGGATATATTAATCCTATCAGACAATTATTCGGCACTATCCTCTCTTAAAAACATTACCTTTCATTCTCCCAAAGTCATTCAACGTCTGGCTTCAAAAATTCATGTCAGAAAAAATATGAATCAAAAAATTTCCCTCTTATGGGTACCTGGTCATTCTGGGATCTTTTTGAATGAAAAGGTAGACTCTCTTGCAAAGCAAGTTACTGATTCCACGCCATTCATAGACTGGATTGTCTCAGAGGGCATTATCTCCAACTTAAAAAAAACAGTCAATCCAAATAACGCATGACAACTACCGTAAAAGCAAATACCAAACATTGATTGGAAACGTTCCGGACATTCTAACCACCTCTAAATGGACTGGAAACAGAGTACAGGACAGGCTAATTGCGTGCATAATTAGTAAAGCCATCATAACCTCAGGCCTCCTTCACAGATTCAACCTTCATCCCGACCCTTTGTGCATTGTCTGTAATGAAATCAATGATATTTCTCACATCCTTCTAAAGTGCAAAAATATGAATCTTTTAGAGCTATTCTCTGGAACAAACTGAACATCGTCGAACCCAGTATTACTTATGATGTCCTTCTGTCTCATGCCTTTACCAACAAGAATCATCTGACCATCTTCATTCAAGCCCTCAAGTACTTTGATGTTTTTTAGCCGCATCGTTTTGGCATCGAGCGTTTCATTACCTCTGTTGCTCTACTTGTATTTTTTTCGCCGCCGAAGACCATCAATTTCGGATTTAATCTGCATGGAAAGATTGACGCAATGCTTTTTATGGAATATCCTAATCATCATTATGGAATCGTTGTTTTGGAACGAACTATACAGTGTTTAGCTTGGAATTAGGGGATTACAGCCTTTGTTGCTTCAAATCCCATAACCCCTCTAATTCAAGATCAACAAATGAAAATTTTGTAATTGAATTTCATTCTCTATTTTTTTTTTTTGGGGGGGGGAGGTTCTAGAAAGCTGTTATTTGTTAAATATTTCATTTCCCTACTTCATTTGATTAAGTAGAAGCTCTATTTCATCTAATGAACATCATTTTGAATATTAATTTAATATTCAAAATGAGAAAAATTATGTCAAATTTAATTTTTACTGTGCAATTTTTTTCCTTCCAACTCTAGCGTACACAATGGAATAGTCTTATTTCACTACTAAGGTAAGCCTGCAACATGATAAATGGAAATGAAAAAAAAATTTTGAAAATGAATCCAAATAAAAAAAAGTATTACTTATTTTGATCATTTATTTTTCTTTGCAACAATGATCTCGTGCAAGGATAAAAATCAAAACAAATAACTGAAAATGAAGTCAGGTTTAAAAAAAGAAATGATTAAATTATAAAGTTTGCTGTGAAAATGCTATTAAAATTTAAACTATGTAAAAATAATTTTCATGGTTCTTAGAAAGACCAGCAGGTTTGATCCCTAAAATGGAAAAATAATTCAGTTAAATTTATGAAATAAAATCTGTGCAAGCTGTTTAAAATAGTTAATAGGTGACATTAGATGTTTTGCAGTTAAGGCATTGAATGAAATGATTTCAAATTGAAGTTACAGTAGCAGATTAATCGCTAATTTTGAAAAAAAAAAGCAATTTTAAGACTTATATGAATGAATTCTATAAACTAAGTAAAATGTTTAAGAAAGAAAACCGACTGAAATTTTAAATGACTTCGAAAGGACATATACACCTCAAAAGATCAAGTCAAATATAATTTATATGATATTCGTAACTAAAATCGGAGTAAAAAGACATGAAGTTTTCAGCTGCATGTTTATCAATTTAAACTTTAAAGCCACATTATCTAAATAGCTCCTTGAGGTCACTTTTTTTTCGTTTGCCGATTTTTAGTGAAAATACACATAGGAACTTCCATGCAACATGAATAATGCGTCCTATAACTAAAGATGCATTATGTTCGATTATGCTCAATGAAGAGCCTAACGGTGCATGCTGCACAACACATTTCTTGCATTTCCCTCTAGGGTGTAAATCCACAGTACCTCCCCTTCAGCAGGTCCCTCCCCCAGTGTAGGAACATAACCTTGGAAGAAATACTCGTATTTTCTCCCGTTTCCTCACAGATCTGTGAAGAAAATCTTTGACCTCATAAGGAAAACAATTAAAAATCAATGAAAAAGGGCATCTCAACTGTCTTGCCTTAAATTAGGGAGAAATGTTCCAGTTATTACCTCAAAACATTTGAAAAAAATTACGAAATTAGGATGTCAGATTCAAGAATTTTAGTCTTAATTCTTAAAAGATTTTTGGGAAAACTGACTATTTTTTAAAAATTTCTCAAAATTCAACAAATTACCTTAGATGTTCAAATTTAATACCATAAGAATGACAACTGTTTGTTCTATCCGATGGTGCAAACAACAAAAATGATACTATGGGCAAATATGTGTGAAAAATCACCCAGAACAACACAAAATATTAAATAAAAAAAATTCTACATTAAATTTTAAAATTCGGGATTTGAGGTGCATTGAGTCACCATTAGGACAACCTGCGTGCCAAATTTCATTGCTGTAAGTGCGATAGATTTGTCTGGACACCACACACACACACAAACTCTTCCTTTTATAAGTACAGATTAAAGTAATTTTGAAAGCTTTACATTAGCCTGCCATTAATCTAATGTATCAATAAACAAATACAACAAAATTTCATATTAGTTATATTAGAGGTTTTTTTAATTATTATTTTCCTTTTTTTAAAAAATACAGCAAATCCTTTTTATGTAATTTTCAAACAAAATGTTCAGAGAACATAAATGATACTGCTTTGAATTGTGTTCTATATGTGGGTAAACACTTGAATGAAACAGAATTTTTTACATCAATGTTTCAAGGACAGCAGGTTCACAATTGCTAGAATCAAAATTCATACATAAGAGAACAATCAAATTTTTAACACCAAAACCTATTATGACTAGTCAAATTACAGTTTTCTAAAGGCATAATCAATGTGACATATCAGTACATTTAGAGTTAAGGTGTGTATTCAATAGTTATTTGCAATTAGACCACATTTAGTTTTAAGTTGAAAGACTATATACATCTTCTTTTGATTGTTAAGTATTCATAATATAAAATAAGAATTACTACCATCAATACATTATATTCTGAGACACACTGATAAAACTGGAATGTTAATTTAACATCAGCAGGTAAAAGTTTCAACTACTGGTACTGACTCCTATACAATTTGATTAAATCAATTAAATTGTATATATTTTTTACTTTATTTCATTTCAAGAAATCTTATTTATTTCTGACAGGAAATGTCATTCAAAAATATGTCTCAGTAGAAGTTTTAAAAACAAGATGACCTCCTTTTCAAACAAAAACTTTAAAAATCTGTAGGTGTTCTTCGTCATAACTGTTCATATTTCCAACATTTACTCGAAAAGTAGTAAGAATAAATAATTTGATTTGACAGTTTGCCAATACTAATTAAGCATCCTACATATAAGCTAGAGAGCTCTACTATCAGGTTAGCTGAGAAGTTGTAATGGTACCTAATCAAATTAATGTGAAAATATATAAAATTTATAAGTTCATAGTTGTCAAAACTTTTACCTTCTAATGTCTCTAACATTTAGGTACTAGAAAAATAATAAGCAAAAATAATTAAATCTGATGTTTTACCACAATAATGAAATATATTCTATACGTAAATTATACAAGGAAGCATTAAGACCTTCTGAAAAAAGTTAAGATGAGCTCTTTTGTATGATTGCAAACAATCTCCATATTCCCATGGCATCATTCTAAATGTGTCCAACTGTTTTATACAACAGGAAAATTTGAGGTTGGTATAAGACAGACATGGGCAAACTACGGCCCGCCGGAAGGTTTTATCCGGCCTGCGGATAGAAATTTAATTTGCCGGTCCGACGAAAATTAAAAGAAAATGTGATTTATATAGTATATATCCATCTCCTTTTCTACTTTGTTTAAATATTATTTTTTTTTTCTTCCTTTTTTCAAAGGACTGATGATCTTTTTACTTTCTCTCTTTTTGTTCTACAAAACATAAATCGACGGAAATAGCAAGCACAGACAGTGTTGGCGCCAGTGCGTCTGCCTTTCGCTCGCGCCCTCTGGTTGTAATATTCCTTTTTATTTGATTTATTGATGGTATTTCCGGTTTCATTTCTGTTGAAAATCATTCTGTTCTTCGCATTCAACCACATCGCAATGATGTGTTTCTGTACATTACTCGCAATGCATATTCTATAGAAGCTATCAATAAAGAGACAGCTTTCAATCGGTAAAGTGTTAAAAGCGGAAGTTTTTTGCTAGTTATAGCTGTAGACTGGCGCCAACAAGCGTTATCTCTTTCTCCGGGAGCAGACATATGGGAATCCAATATAGGTGAATTAGTCCTCACATGTGGCAGACTGCACATTTTAAGCTCCAGCCAGCGGCTTTTTCTTTTGGCGTGGGTTTTAATATTATTGATTGCGAATGGAAAGATTGCGGACATATAGCATCATTGTGAATAGTGGTGAAAGTATTAAAAATATAGCGTAGCTAGTGCTTGTTTGGGTTATTCGTAAAATATTTCAACCCCAAAATGGCTACTAAAAAACGTGAAGTTGATTCAGAGTGCCGTGCTTTTAATGATGAATGGACCTGGAAATATTTTTTTACAGTTGTTAAAGATAAACCAGTGTGTCTCATCTGCAATGAAGCTGTAGCAGTCTTCAAAGAATATAACATTTCCCGTCATTTCACATCTAAGCATAAGAATTCCAATTACGAAGCAATGTCTGAATATGAAAGAAAACAAAATGTAGAAAGTCTTTGTAAAAAAATTATCAGGCCGACAAAATTTTTTCAAGAAGGTAAACACTATCCAAGAAGCAGCTACACATGCAAGTTACATTGTAGCATACAATATTGCTAAAAATAATAAAGCTCTCAGTGATGGGGAGTTCGTTAAACAATGCATGCTCCAAGTTTGTGATGTTTTATGCCCAGACAAGAAAAATAATTTTTAGACTGTAAGCTTGTCTCGAAAAACGGTGACTTCTAGAATCGAAGCCATCGATAAAAATTTGACATCACAATTAGAGTCAAAGATTGGCCAGTTTAAATTTTGTTCCATAGCTATGGATGAAAGCACTGATATAAATGATACTGCTCAATTACTATTATTTATAAGAGGTGTTGATGAGAACTTTGAAATTACCGAGGAACTGGCGTGCATGCGTTCTTTAAAGGGAACTACAAAGGGATGTGATATTTTTCGTGAATTTCAGGAACGGTTTTAACTTTGAAAGTGCCTATAGCAAATATATGTAATATTACGACCGATGGAGCACCAAATATGACAGGAAAAAAAATCTGGATTTCTTGGACTCTTTAAACAAAACTATCCCGAGAACAATGTTGTTTTTCTACATTGTGTTATACATCAAGATGCTCTGTGTAAATCTGCATTGGATATGAAACCCGTGCTTGATGCAGTCGTGAAGCTTGTAAATGCTATTCGATCTCGTGGGCTTACTCACAGGCAATTTCGAGATTTTCTTCAGTCCGTGCAATCTGAATACTCTGATGTACTGTATTACACGAAAGTAAGCTGGCTTAGTGCAGAATGTGTTTTCGAGCGAGTTTGGCAGCTGAAAGACGACATTGTGTCGTTCTTCCATGAGAAACAGTGTTCTGCGGAGTACGAAATGTTAGAAGATACAGAATGGCTTTCTGACTTTGCATTTTTCACAGATCTTCTTTGTCATATGAACAACTTGAATGTCAAGATGCAAGGGAAAAATCAATTTATCGACGATATCTGGGCCCATCTCAAAGCTTTTAAACTAAAATTTAATCTGTTTGCTGGGCAGCTAGCTAAGAATGACTTGTCTCATTTCTCGAGGTTAAATTCAATACCCTCAGTAAATGAAGAGAAGCTTAAGAATTATGAAGATGGCTTGAAAAAACTGCATTTTGAGTTCGAACGCAGATTTCAAGATTTCAGTGCCATCCAATCAGAATTGGATACTTTTACCATGCCTTTCAACGTAAATTGTGAAGCAGTGAGGTCAGATTTGCAGCTTGAATTAATTGAGTTGCAATCTAACAATCATCTCAAGCAGTCGTTTCTAAATATACCAAAGTTAGAGTTTTACAAATCATTATCGAAAGTAAGTTTCCCAAATTTTATATCTCACGCCCAGAAAATCAGTGCTATGTTTGCTTCATCTTATATATGTGAACAAGTGTTTTCAACTATGAACCCTAGAAAGAATTATTTCAGAAGTAGACTGACAGATGAGCATTTAGCCTCGTTCCTTAGAATCAGTACATCTCACTTCGAACCTCAATATAAGGAACTTTTAAAAATGAAATCGCAATTTCATTCATCTCATTAACATATTTAAATTGTAATACTTGTATATTGTTTTTAAAATTTTAGAAAAATTTATCTTGGCCCGCCAAACTTCTTTTTTTCGATTTTTTTGCCCGTGACCGAAAAAGTTTGCCCATCCCTGGTATAAAACTTCTTTACATGTATCATCAAAACAAAAAATTCTGAATTCTTCTCTCAAAACCAATTTAGCAGTTAGCTGATTCTCACACATTACATTATAAAAATATAAAATTAATGAAAATAAAACGTGTTACTTAAAAAAATATATAGATGATACCTTCGGAAGATGACAAATGTGGCTCTTCTGAATTGTTGCTAATGGCCTTCGGAACGTGTTGAGTTCCATTCGAGGTGGTAGAATTACTCAGACCAGCAGCAGGAATTCCATCTGACCCAGAATTATTCAAACCAGCCACAGGCTTATTCAAGTTTGCTGTGGAATTAAAAAATTAATAAAGCTTAAAAATTATACATTCATAAAATGATTACATGTGTAAAAATGAAATCAGCAAGCTATTTGAAGATAATACGTAAAAAAGACACTGGGGATGGACATATAGTTTACGAATTTTTGTATTTTGTAATAAAAAATAAGAGCATTAAACATAGCTACATAATGTTTAGATTATGTAATATATAGAGGATCAATTTTAAAGAACTAAATAATTTTAGCACAATAAAATAAATATTCACAACAGCAACTTAGGAACATCTATTATATACAAAAGATTAAGTACCCACCACACTTTTTCCTCTCAACTTTAAACAATGAATAAAAAAACATTTTAACATTTTCAAAATGTAATCAGGAAAACTATTAAAGGCATATAATTAGACTCGGACAGAGTCAAAAACCAAGAAAGCATTAAAAATGTTCATGAGCCATTTTTGAAAGATACACAAGATCTTATCAAAAGGATGGGAAAGGGGAGCCAGTGCAACTTTTTGGAAAGAGTCGAGAATTTAGTTTCACATAATTTTTTCTCTTTTACATTAAATGTAATCAATCAACTTTTCACTTCAAAAAATTACTATGGACTGAAAAAGGAATTATTATCTATATAAATAAATGTTCAGACATGGAAGTAACGCGGAAGGAGTTAAAAATAAACACGCCTCTTTGCTCTGCGTAATTAACAAACACGCAAATCCGATTTCTGCTACGGCCTCAAAGAACTTGGAGGGTTTTTTTATATTTTTTTTATTAAAACTAAGCAAAAAATAAAAAAAAAATAGTTCATTGGATCGTAAATTTCACTTATTGATGCTGGATTGGAATAAATTTCAATAAAATGACTTCATCTGTTTCATTTCTTTTTTACTTTCATTATACCCTCGGTAAAGTTATTTATGAAAACGAAAGTTTGTGGCAATTCATTCATGGTGTTTTTTGAGTGGGTGTTTCATATTGAATGGGCCAAAAATAAAACATTCCTGTAATTAATTTATTTAGATAATTCGAATTTACCTTGAAACTACAGTTATCCAAGTTTCTAGAGATGTTCGATGTGTGCTCCTCCGGTAACACAGCGAATGTCTACAGAGCAGTCAAGTTCCTACCACACTCGTGATAGGAGATCCCCTGTTAATGCATTCAACATGTTAGTTATCCGCTGCTTCAGTTCCTGTAAGTCCTGAGGAAGTGCAAGCACAAACACTTTGTCCTTGACAAAACCCAAGAGGAAAAAATTGCAAGCAGTTACATCTGGGGATCTGACCGGCCAACAAGCCCGTGCACGGCCAATCCACCGATGGGGTAGACGATCATTCAGGTACTCACGTACAATATGCCAATGTGGTGGAGCACCATCGAGCTGCAGAATGAAGCCAGGAACAGCTTCCTCCAACTGAGGGAACAACCACTCGGAGAGCATGTCTTGGAAAATGTATTTTTCTACAAAGAAAAAAACGAACCAAAACCACACCTGTTTGTTATGGCGCAGAAAATGTTCACCTTCGGAGAATCACGCTGATGTTCGATTGTGCGATGTGGATTTTCTGTGCCCCAAAATCGCAAATCATAGCGATTAACTTTGCCACATAAATGAAAGGTGGCTTCATCTGTAAACACAAGTCTGTTCGCGAAACCATCCTCCTCGAGCTTAGCTTGAAAATCAACACAGAATTCTTTACACATCGGTTTGTTGGAAGGTTTTAAAGCCTGGACCATCTGAAATGTGTACAGCTTAAATTGGAGATGCTTCCATAAAACACACCACACCATTATTGTGTGTGGCACTTGCAGTTCTGCACTTGCACGACGCTTTGATTTTGAGGGACTGCATAAAAACGCTTCATGAATTGTTTCAACCACTTAGGTGTTGGCTGGTCTTCGTCCTGGGCTTTTCTTCTTGCATAAGCAGCCCATAGCCTCAAACTGCTTCACCCACCTAACAAAGTTGTGACGATGCAGCAGTTCTTTACCAAATATGGTGTGAAAATGTTGTTGCACGACAATAACCGAAGTTGTTTTGGCGAATTCTAAAATGCAGTACACTTTCTCCTGCATGGTGGAAGGTGCCATTTTGACTAACAACGCATCTATCGGCAATTTCGTAAATGGAAGAATTTTTTTGCTGTTGCCAGATAAAACTGTATGATTGTAGTTTCAATAAGATTTCAACTAAATTAATCAATTACATAATTCCTACCCTGTTATTCTTTTGGCCCATTCAATATGAAACACCCTGCATAAATTGAGCCCAGTTAGCAGATTTATTTCTTTTTTATTATTTTCTTTCAGCATTTTTTTTAATTTTGTATTTGGTAAGGCATTTTTTTCCATTAGTGGATTTTGCTTTATTTACACGGACTAGGAAGTAATTTTTAAAAGTTATTATTAAATGAAGATTAGTGTCAATTAATTCATCAGTTCTGTTTTTCACTTTATTTCTTAAGCACTCTGCCAATGTACATAGATTTCTACTATAACTTTCATTAGTAAATCTGTCAATGGGATATGAGATATGTTTGGAGGGCTAAAAGCCCATCTAGACAGGCACAAATCTTCTAGTTATCATAATATCATGAGTCACTGTTTTTTGTGCAATACAATGGATCCCAAGGTTAATCAACACACTAACAATCAATTACCAAAATAAATAATCTGAAAATGTAAATCTTCATTAGACAATGCAAAATGTTAAACACACAGTTAAAAAAAACTTTTAACACCTGTCATCAGAAAACATATATTCACTATGTAGAAAATGTTATATTATGTTAGTCAACATAGTTTCATATAAATTATCTTCACCACAAAAGATTGGACTTCTTTAATCTTCATATTACATTAAATAGGAACTTGAGTATTCCATAAAGTATTGCTAGTAATGTGCAATAAAAAATTTCATTGACAAAATTCTTTAATTAGAAAGATTTTTAAATCAGTACACTTCAATGTGCATACAACACATTACCCTAACTTGGGGTTACAATATAGAATATGATTGAAGGTTACTATGCTCCCATAAAGGCATAGTTGTGCAAAGCATGATAATCACAGGCAAGAGTGATGGACAAGTACAATATCTAAATGAACTCAGTACTTCACACCATCACTAGC
This sequence comes from Araneus ventricosus, assembly GCA_013235015.1. Classification (NCBI taxonomy): domain Eukaryota; kingdom Metazoa; phylum Arthropoda; class Arachnida; order Araneae; family Araneidae; genus Araneus; species Araneus ventricosus. The sequence continues at coordinate 54,412 of BGPR01002825.1, read as the reverse complement.
ACGTATGCTTTCCTATTTCAGAAGGGTTCCTTCATGGTGACACAGTGCAGGTAACACAGAATAAGAACACAACTTTAGAATGAAAATATATTTAATATAACAATAATTCAGTTAAAAACATAAATTAAACTATAACATCATATTACCACGCGCACGGTGAGATGATAACGAAAGGGAAAGAGTTTGAACAGGTGGGAACATCGCCCTTAAATACTCCAGCAGCTTGCTTGCCATTGGTTAACGGATGACATCACCAATGTGGGCGGGCGATGATGCCACAAACATATTGCTGTGTATACTGCACATACAAGTTTACAGCTTGAATTTAAATAACACAATCTTTTTAAAGGCATGACGCAGTATTGTGTTTACTAATTCAAATAAGCTATATTTGATAATGAGACATAATAATCATCAATTCTACTGCAATTTACTTGGAAGAAAACAATGTTTCAATAGTCATCCGAGTACATAAAAGCATTTATAGTAGATAGAATTCTTCATGGTTTACCACACACTTTCAGTTGATGATAATTTCCTTCAGATTGCATTTTTCAAGAGTGGGATAAAACTTTTTCCCCCTCAACATAAAATTAATATTTCTGCATACATGTGATAAAGGGTTTATACCAGAGAAAATGTATGCTATAAATGTAATTTATTCAAATTTAATGGGCATGGAATACATGTTTAATTTTCTATGGAAATGGAAAGAAAATGAGCACCAATATGAACTGGCAAGTGAACAAAAGAAAGTTTGTTTTTCAAAATGAGACACAGAAATAATTATTTCTAACTCAGGCTTGTAGCTTTCATTATGAAAATAAAATTTACAAGACCACCTCAAGAATTCAATACAAAAATTACAATCCAAAAATGTATTGAGATTTGCACTTTATGGAGGAAGCTAATTTGACTACAGTTTTCAATGAAAAAGTGAAAGAAAGGCATTTCTTACTAGATCACAATAAATCTGGCAAATTGTTTCTATTTAATGAAATATTACATTTGGTTTTATATTTTCAACTTCTGTTCAGTTTTAATTTTTACTTAAAAGAATTTTTATTACCCTTTTCCACAAAAGTCCAGAATTACACAACAAGCACTGATTATAATACAATCAAACAGGAACAGGAAAATGCTCAATCTGAGATTTTTAAAGCTAATTTGCAACACTTAATAAATAAATAACTGCACATTAACAACATTCTTTTAATTCACCAGAAAAGTCCATTAATAACATAAATCAAATGATTTCCTTCATTCATAATACAATAAATTTCCATTATTTCATAATCAAATTCTTAAGATTAGTTTTAAACTCAGAAATGCTTCAAATTAATAATACAAAAAAATACTACACAAAAAGGAAGCATTCAAAAATCTTAACTGTTTTTACATGAATGATACAATGAATATGGAAAAATTTCAACACACTGTATTAAATTAATAAGATGGTTACCTGAACTGTCGGTATTAATTATTGGTATTTTAACAACAGGAGGAATGTCCTCTTCATTAATAGCTGCACCAGACTTTGCAGATTTTATCAAACCTTCCAATGTCTAAAAAACAGTAACAAACACAAAAATTTTGAAAAACCAGAATTTCAGATTACATATTAAAATATACGATAAACTACAAAACCTCCACTACACAAATCGATTAAAATAGTTCAACATGAAAAAACAGCCACTGATCAATGCTTAGAATTAACACATAGTCATTTTAACTCTATTTAAATAAAAACATAGTAAATATCATGTTAGAATATCACAGTGTATGTGCAGAATACTTGTTACCTCATAGATATTTAAAGGTTTAAAGAAAACTGTTTGTTTTTCTGTGAAATCTGCTGAGAAACAGAAAAAAAAGTTAAGTAACTGCATACAAAATATTACAAATTCTGATGAATACTCTTGGCAGAAAACACCAGAAAGACCACTAAAAAAATCCAGAAATTAGAAGTTCCAACTTAATAGGAAAGATTTCAGCATAATCATTATTGTTTAGCAGAGCTTTTCAGCAGCTAAAACTGTTTCATAGAAGAAAATAAAAAAGGAAATTATAATAAAGTATTATAAAAGGATGGAGACATAACTTTCAGTTTATTAGGAAGCAAAAACAAGACAAATTATTTTGAATTACAGAAATATATATTGGAATGAAGAAAGTCCAACTTAATTCTCTGACAACAAAAAAAAAAGATGATAAAATACTAATGATAAAAATAAAGTTTTATTTAAAATGGATGGCTCTGATAATTGAATTTGTAAATCAACAATGTTCATTCTGCAATATGTGGAGAGAGGGGATTACAGGTATGATTTTAGCAGGATTTTTTTCCTCCTCCAATGGGACAAAAAATACTGCTTTCCAGATGACAGACTGAAACCTGAAAACTCATAAAAGCATACTTTACCAACTGCAAAAATTCTAGGCGAGTACAATGATGCCTCCTAATAAAACAATATATGTTTTCTTATAAACTCATTGATTATGTATTTAATAAAAACCCATGATATAATTACAGATATGATTGTGATTCCATTACAAAAAAAAAACCTGGATAACTACCATAGAGTTAAAACTTGAAACAATTTCAAATAATTCAAACTTTTAATGTAACATACATACAGGGTGTCCAACAAAGGACTCCCTCATTTTAAAATTAAATAACTCGGCAACGGAGATCGATAGAAGAACGAAACCAGTGATATGCTTAGTCTGAAAGCCGTAAAAATCTGATACAAAAGTTTCAAAATTAGTTATAAATGTTGCCAACAGGTGGCGCTGCAGGTTGTAATAGCTATTCAGAATCCGATAAGAAATCTATAAACTGTCCTTGGCAAGCACAAAAAATGCCTAATTTGAATCGATTGTGATGTGATTGCAACGATTACTTGCAAATGACAGTTTATAGCTTTCTTCTCGAAATCTGAACTGTGATTACAACGTACAGCGCCACCTGTCGGCAACATTTATAACTAATTTTGAAACTTTTGTATCAGAGTTTTACGGCTTTCAGACTAAGCATATCACTGATTTCGTTCTTCTATCGATCTCCGTTGCCGAGTTATTTAATTTTAAAACGAGGGAGTCCTTTGTTGGACACCCTGTATATATATATGAAATATTATAGTTTCGGCGAGGTGTAAAAATGTATTTCCAAAGAAGACTGCAGTTGTTGACAAACGAACAGTTTATTTTATTTAATTTATAGGTTTCAGCTGATTTTTGATAATTCAGAGAAATATCAAGCCATAATGAAATTAGAAAAAGATGCAACACGCAGTCACTGGTGACGGGTTAAACAAAAGAAAAGTTGCACCAAAGCAGCGTGTCTGGTAGGAAGGTTACATGTTTTTAAAAAGAGTGAGATGTCTGCAGTCAAGCCTATTTATACTGCTGAGAAATGGGAAAATCCCGAAAGCTACAGCTGGTCGAATAAGGATCTCAGCAAGTTCCAGTGACAGTTATTCTTGCACTAGAGCTTAAATAAAAAAAAATTATGAATTAAAAGTTAAGAAGCATTTGTAAAAAATCGAAAAATATAAAACTATTACAATTTCCCCCCTCTGTAAGCTTTGTATGAGAGTAAGGCCCTGTGCAAAGCTGGAAAAGATTATAAAATATACTTAAAATTTTGAATAATTTGTTGGATTGCTGGTCATGGCTTGATATAAATAAAATTAATATTAAATATGCAAAAAGATATCAAGATAATTTCAAATGTGCTTTATAATATGAAAACAAAAGTAAACTCTTATAAAATTCTTGAAGGCTCCTGATCCATCTAAAAATATTCTAAATGTGAACAAATGAACAGCTATAAGTGAATCTAAAATTTAAATTGTTTCAAGAAATATTTTTTAACAAAACAGATATGTAGCAAATAGGAAAAAGATATTTATGATACAAATGCTGAATATCAGTTATAAAATTTTCCAATTTTAGAATAATTCAATTCTTCATAAACAAACAGATTATCTAGATTAAATACTTTTTTTTTTCAGATTTAAAAAAAAAATTAAAATGTTGGCAAATGTCATGATAGTAGTATGGCAATTTACATGACTAAAATTTATGTTTGATATAGCGAAAAATTTTCTATCTAGGAAGAAAGATACGATGGGATATTATCGCCTTTCAGAAATGAGCATTTTTGATCTGTCAAATCTGTGCTAACCCACATTGCAAAATCTCCTGAAAAAATTATTTTTTCATTTTGTTTTTTAACAACAAAACTACACTCTCAAACTGTTCTAGCAGTTTGCAGGACATAAACTGATCACCAGAGGCCTCAGAATGGAGGGAGTTAGTGTTAATTATTTTTTTCTTGTGCATTAATTTTTTTTCTGAATGTATTTAACTTATTTCTATACTCTTTTGACAATTTGAAGTAAAGAGAAGTTCCTCAGAGATCTGAGAATAGCTGGAGTTAATTGTTTCTGTTTATTTTTTAAGTCATGTAAAAATATTATTTGCCATACTCTAACGACACATTTAAATCTGATTTAACACAAAATTAATTTATGGGTCAAATAAAATTTATGGGAATTTTAAATTTCCAGCATTTAAAACATTTTGATTTATAAACATTTAAAGCCATTTTTTTAATAATAAGCATTTCCTATTAAAACCATAATGGAAAATGTTACTTTCAGATTTGCATGAATTTTCATGTCAAAATATAAATATGCACAATAACAAACTATGTATATGGAATAAATCAAATTTGAAACTTAAACTTTGCATAGTAATTAATACTCCAAATTTTTAACATTAGTATTTCCTTATTCTCAATAAAAGCTCTTATACAACATTTATTATAATACTGATATTAGCAAAATAAATTTCAAAACCAAAACAAGAATAATTTCACTTTTTAAATAAATGTCATAAATTATTATATCAAATGAAAATCAACACATAGGATTAAAAACATAATAACCTGAAATGAATTTTTAAAATTAATATCTCTAAATAAAATACTTTAAATTTCAAAATTTACGATGCACACTTGCAAGATTATTCTAAAATTTACTAAAACTCCGATATTAGCACATTACCTTCAAAACAAAACTATTTAAAATATTCATATGTAAACTTTTTCACAATAACTTTCAAAAATTATTATCATATCCAAACTATTTCACATATAACTTTAAATCAATTGATAATCAACCACAAAAAGTGTATTGTTTGCATAATGAGGCATTATGTAACCAGGCAGCTTTTTAACACATATGGCATTTATTGACACATACATAACAACCACCGGTTACAAGCATCAGATTCTGAACCTAAACAAAACACGTTACAGTTACAGCTAAGCGCGAGGTTCACAGGCTTTGCTTATAGCACATCTCTCTTCCTTTGTAATTTAAAGGTCAAGTTTCTCAGGAGATTGAACAGTCCTACCACTTCTGGTGGCATAGAGATCAGGAGATGCTTCTGTAGATGAGCTAGCTCTTTCAGAATAAGTCTTTGGAGACTGGGGTGATGACATCAGAGGTAGACATCCTGGATCGGCATTGGCAGGAGATTGTTGGTATCCTGTGACATCAAAGTCGTCCTCTGGCTCAGGTTCTGGATGAAAGTCTGGTGAAGGAATCAGGTGCTTCAGTTCCTTCTGTAGACACGTTTGCCGGACTGAACTAGGTATGATCTTGGATAAGGCGTCTTTTGCAGAACTTTCCCAGTTACCCTTCTGTCAGTAATCCAAACGTTCTGACCTGGATCTAATTCATCAAGATTTCTAACACCGTAATGTTTATCATAGTTCGTTTGCAGGCCTTCTATTTGTATCTCCTCTTTAGCCTCAAGAACTTTCTTGATGGCTGTAGTTGGGTTTTAGCAACATGAAGTGTACTGTTGATTCTCCTACCCATAAGCAATTCCGAAGGGCTAAAACCATCCTCTAAAGGAGTTGTGCGATAGACCATTAATGCAAGATATGGATCTCTAGATTGCTTTATGCAAGCTTTGACTGTTTTCACTGCTGCTTCTATTAGCCCATTGCTTTGAGAAAATTTGGGGCTACTTGATATGTGTGTAAAGCCATAACTTTTTGCAAAATCCTTGAATTCTATGGTCTTTACTGGATTAAATTGTGAGCCGTTGTCTGAACGAACGACATCTGGGATACCATGATGGGAAAAGATTAGCAATGATTTATAACTTCAGGAGAAGTCAGTCTGTCAAGCCTGCAATTTCAGGGTATCTAGAGTAATAATCTGAAATCAGAAGGTACCATCAATTCTCATATTTAAAAAGATCCAAGACCTAAAACTTCCCAAGATCTCTCTGGAAATGAAGTTGGAATTAAGGGTTGATGGCGATTACTTGACTCTTTTATACAAGCAGTGTAACTCTTTATTTTCTCTTCAATTACTTTGCTTATTCCCAGCCAGTACACAGAGCATCTGACTCGAGCTCTACATTTGGTAATGCCCAGGTGACCTTCATGAATTTGATTCAGTGCTTCAGCTTGATGTGACTCTAGAGTGACGATTCTGCAGCCTTTCATCAACAGTCCATCTTGAACTGATATTTCATAACAGTTTTGCCAATAAGGTGCACACAGTGTATCAACTTCTTTCTTTGATGGCCATCCTTTCATTTCAGTACATAATCAGAAAGCTTGTGGCAAGTCTCATCTTTCAGCTGTGCAGCTCTTAGTTCATATAATCTGTGAGATGATGCTGGAAGACAACTTGTAATCATTTTAATGAATGCATCAATTTCGGCTTCCAATTCTTCTCTTTTGTAGGGAACTTTCTGAGGATTTCTTGACAATGCATCTGTGGCAAACAATTCCTTTCCTGGAATATGTACAATTGTATAGGGAAACTTCATTATTCGCAACTTGATCCTCTGTAATCGTGGAGACAAGTCATCTAAGATTTTCTTGGAAAATATTGGAAAGAACGGTTTGTGGTCAGTCTCTATTTTATTCTATTTCTCTAAATTTTTCGCATCCTCACATGACAGCAAGGGCTTCCTTTTCAATTTGTGCATAACGACTTTCCGTTGGGGTCAAAGTCCTAGATGCATTGGCTATTGCCAACCTTCTTCCATCAGCTTGCTTTTGGCAAATTGTAGCTCCCAAGCCATACGATGAAACATCTGTAGTAACTATAGTTTCTTTCCCTGGATTAAAGATCATTAGCATAGGATCTGATGACAGTATTTTCTTCAGTTTCTGAAAAGCTGCTTCTTGTGGCGCTTCTCACACAAAAGTTACTTTATTACTTAGCATAGAAGTCAAAGGAAAAAGTATATCCAAATAGTTAGAAACGAATCTTGCTAAATAGTTAGCCATGCCCAATAGTTGCTTTAGTTCCTTTTTATTCGTTGGAGGCCGATAATTTTCTATCGCAGTAATTTTATCAGGATCTGGATGAATTCCTTGTCCATCTATTATATGACCTAAAAATTTAATAGTTGTCTGAGAAAAAATACACTTCTTTGCATTTAATGTCATACCAGAGTTCTTTAATCTCTTACAGACTTCTGTGAGTCATAGGTCATGTTCTGCTTGAGTAGATCCCCATATTAAAATATCATCCATGTGACGAATTGTTCCAGGTATACCTTCTATCATTTGAAACATCCTTCTTTGGAAATGCTCTGGAGCAGAGGAGATACCGAATGGCAATCTTTGGAATCTAAACTTACCAAATGGGGTGATAAATGTGGTAAGATAGGATGACTTTTTATATAGAGGAATTTGCCAGAAACAAGAATTGGCATCCAGTTTCAAAAAAATTTTGGCTCCAGCCAAGAGATTTAAAGAATATTCTGCCTTGGGTAATGGATGCAGCTCATGTATAACATTTTTGTCGAGTTCTACCAGGCCTACACAAATCAGTACATTACCATAACTTTTTGGCACGATTACTACTGGTGCACACCATTCTGTCGGTTTTAAGACAGGTGTGATAACCTTTTCCTCCATCATCCTTTCTAATTCAGCCTTAGTTTGCTTTAAAAGAGGAATCAGCACACGTCTGGGAGAAGTGATAGCAAATGGGATAGCTCCTGGTTTCAACTTGATAGAATAACATCCCTTCATTACCAAGTCCTTTGAAAAGTTCCGGGAATTTAGCTTTTGGATCAACTGCAGAAATCTGGCAAATAGAATTCAAATTTAGACCCAAACTAAGAGAATTCATTGTAGGTTTGCCAAGAAGACACGTTTGAAGATTGGAAATCACATAGATTTCTTCTGTGCAACTCTTTCCCTTGTATTCAATATTTGCCTTGAATTTCCCAAGTGTTTTCAATGGATTTCTATTTGGACCATATAGAATTTTATCAGGTGGCTCTAATTTAGCATTTTGGAACACATTCTGAAAAACATTTGCAGGCAATACAGTGTGATCAGCTCCACTATTGATTTTATATTTAATGTTTTTATAGTTTACTTGAACCGTAACTGTCCAATGTATGTTAGTTTTGTTTTTACTCTCGAGATGTACAACACCTAAATATGCCACTTCAGAACATCCTGTTTGGGGTCTGGTAATACAAACCTTTGCATAGTGTCCTATTTTGGAACATTGTCTGCATCTGGCATCCCTAGTGGGACACACTCTTTTATCATGTCTTTATTCTCTTTACCGCAGCATTTACATTTTCCAGGCAAGCAGGATTCATTTTCGTTATTTTTCCTATGGAAATCGGGTTTCACAATTCGTTTTCTGGCCTCCGAGCTTGATTTTTGTTTCAGAAATTTTGCCGGTTTATTTGGCGAGATAGCATTAACGGATGCACTGTCCTTTTCAATCAATTTTTCCTGTTGTTCCTTCACCACTTCGCTGAGCAGAACCCTTTCCATCACTTTTGTCAAAGTAATGTCGGCGTCCAACTGCAATTTTTCACTTAGATTCTTGTTGCATAAACCAACCACAATTCTATCCTGAATGAGTTTGACGTGTAATACATCATATTCACAGTGTTCTGCCAATGTATACAAAGCAGTTATAAACATATTGACTGATTCATCATTGAGCTGTACATGTTTATTGAATTGTGCACATTCAAAATTAGTACTTTTCTTAACAACAAAATGATCATGAAACTTTTTCAACACAATATCAAAGTCATCTTGTTCCATTTTGGATAAACCGAAAGAACTAAAAATATCCTCTGCTTGTTCTCCCATAATATACAGTCAAGAATTTACCTGTTAATTTCCTGTTTTGGTCAATAATCCAGAAGCAATCCGATATCTTTCAAATCTCGTCTTCCATTTTGACAGTTGGAAGGTATTGAAAATGTAAAGTTCTCCGGAGGACTTGTATGCAACGCTGCCAAAGCTACTTCCATTTTCGTTCTACCGAACCATATGTTCGTCCAACAATGTTTTTAACAATAAAATGTTCGTGAACTTAAAAAATAATTAACCTCTGCCACCATGTATTGTTTGCATAATGAGGCGTTCTGTAACTAGGCAGCTTTTTAATATATATGACATTTATTGACGCACACAACAACCACCGGTTACAAGCATTAGATTCTGAACATAAATAAACTGTGCTACAGTTACAGCTAAGCATGTGGTTCACAGGCTTTGCTTATAGCACAAAAAGCAAATCAACTTTTCAAATAAAAATAAGAACATAATTAAATTGAAAGTTTGAAACCCAAAGATATTATTATTTATATAGTACAATTAGAAGCTGCTTTATATTTATTTATTCGTACATTGTAAATTTCATCAAGACGTTTTGTAGTTATAGTACTGGAGACACTTTAGAAGATCAAATCACTGTGATAATGAAATAAATGCTTAAAATTTTGAAGAACACTATTTTAATTTGAAGACACTAATTTATTTCGTTCTTCATGAAAATGGATTAACGACTTGCACACTGTAAGAAATTATTATTTTTTCACGAAATTTTTCATCTTGACAATTTATTACCAATGAGCTATTATTTTTCTGTGGTTGAGACATTATATGAACGGGCATGGTAAGATACAATTGATTTGATAAATATTTTTTTACTTGATCACAACATCTGTTGATAGACACAAAGGATGAAGATAAATTCTTCTTTCTTTTTTTAAACAATGATGTCTTGAAGAGAAAAAAAAATTTCTCTTCATGGTGCACTTTTTAGCATTAGGAAAGGGTGATCATAAAACAGTCATCTTTCACTATCCATGGGGTATGCATGCAGCAGGGGTATTAATCCATGTCGACTCTTGAAATATCATGGTTTCAGTCAAGTGTAAAAATGCATTTCCAAAGAAAGCAGTCACTGACGAACGATAAACAGTTTATTTTATTTAATTTATAGTTTCAGCTGATTTTTGATAATCGAGAGAAATATCAAGCCATGATGAAATTAGAAAGAGACGCAGCATGCACTTACCGGCAACAGGTTAAACAAAAGAAAAGTTGCACCAAAGAGGCATGTTTGGTAGGAAGGTTACATGTTTTTAAAAAGAGCAAGATGTTTGCAGTCAAGCCTTTTTATACTGCTGAGAAATGGAAAAATCCCCGAATACTACAGCCAGTCAAATTCGGATCTCAGCGAGTTACAGTGACAGTTATTCTTATACTAGAGCTTAAATAGAAATAATTTTATGAATTAAAAGTTAAGAAGCATTTTTAAAAAATTGAAAAATATGAAATTATTACATACAGACACATATTTTCAAAGCAAAAAGTATATATCTACTTAATTAATTAAAAATAAATTTATATTTCAATACATCATTTCACAAAATTATTTACTCTTTTTGGTTTCACAACATTTAAAAATGTAATTGCTAATCTTAGTTTGCTGTTTGGAGAGGTTGAACTCTGAGAACTGTTGCATTTATATTTGTCTTTGCTAACAAATAAGTAACAACCAGACATTTAGATGTTAAAAAAATTATTTTTCATTTAACCCTTCAAATATTATAATAGAACCTCGAGTATACATATTAACAGGTATTAAGGATGAACTGCCAGCAGGAAAAGAATTATTGATGGGATGCGAAGAATTTTCATAAGCTGTCCAGTAATTCAATAAATTATCCCTATAATGTTTACCAATAAATGTCTTGAGAGGCATTTTATGACTCCAAAATATCGTATGTATGTTTAATGAGAATAAATAATGTTGCAAAAATCGTATGGTGGATGTCCGTGAGTGCAGAATTACAAGTAGGATAATAAAAATTTACTCTTTATTCCATGAAGATTTCAGCAAAACACTAACGTAGCACACAAGACTGAACAGCACTTGAATAAATTAACAACAGAGATCACCAATAAACCTCAGGCACAGCTATTTCAACAGCGCTTAAATGTTTCTCTGTTCACCAGCTTCACTGCTAACCAAATTACAACTCACTGCTCTTGGTTTGAGAGCATGCTTTTATACCCTTTCAACAGGAACTGACGTCAATTCGTAGGAAGCGACGTAATTTCTAGGAGGTTCCTGACATTTCTGGCTCCCAGTAGAAATAGTACCACAGTTCAGGATTTTTCTAGAAGACTCCTTTTGTCGCCACGATTAGCAAGTCAGGGAAATAACTTTACAACTTCGTAACAATAATATATTAATGAGAATATAATACAATAAAAAGTTTGATTCCTTGTTAAAACTACAGAAGTGCAAAAGTTTTAAATTTTCATAATCTCAGAATAATATATTTTTTATAAAACCAAATTTCAGAAAGTAAAAAAAATTGGAATTTTGGCTGTATTCCGAGCACAATCACCCCTGTAATAATTGTGCTGCAGGGGTCCATTCAAGAGTTCCAAGCTTAATTTCACACAGAATATGAAGGGAAAGTTTCTTTACACTATCTATACATAACAAATCAATTGAAGTATTTGAAATCAATCAAAAACTTTAAAGAGAGTAACAAGCAGAATATCTGATAAAGTTTGTGATACCATATGAAGAGAGATTAATTTGATATCTATCAGATCTAATATCAGAAGATACCAGAAAAGTATTTAAATTGTCTTTATATTTTTTATGCCAAATTTTTTCTATCATTCTCTCTAATTTTATCTTAAACTGTGATATTTCAAAACATGAACTGTCCCCAAAATACTTGCTTTTGTCCATGTTAATCTATGAAAAATATATTTAGTGGTTGTTTAAGATTTAATTTGAAAAAACAATGAGTTTTTGAAATGCACTATAGAATTATACTGTTTTATAAGAATAGTTTTCCAATATTTTTAACAAAGATTTATTTTCACAAAGAGAATATACAACATTTGAAATCGTATAAATTATTAAGGGTTTTTTTTTTTTCATCAAGCCAAATATTTGGATCAAAGTACTTTTCCCATTTAACTTGTCAATATCATTCATGATTGATGTCATGAGATTGATAATATCTACTTCATATAATCTAAACAACTCTTTTCCAGTGTATAATATAAGTTTTATGTTATATCTTATAAGAAGCTAAAATAGTTCATCTCTATAAGCTTGCTATGGCTCTCTTTAAATCACATGAAACTATTGTAAGATTAATTCCTTAATCAAAATGGCAACTGTGAGTAAATGTACCTGAGATTTATTTATATCTGCCATATATCATATTTTTTTTAATATTCAGTCTTATTGAATATTTTTAAAACAAATTTTAAAAAAACAGCAATAACATATATTCACAGATATTTCACATGCTTATTATGGTTTAATGCTGTATCTAGAAAATTCACACACATAATAAAACGCACACACACCTTTACTGCTCTTCCATACCGTCTAACTTTGGAAGGATCCCTTATTAACTTGGCAGCATTCACAGCTTCATTATACATGGCCAACCTCTCTTGCAAAATACACACTGAACTTCCAGACTGGCTTGATTCTGCATGTGAATTTGAAGATCTTCTTTTAGGAGGTTCATTTTTCTCTGGAGGCTCATCATTTTGTGGAGGTTCATTGTTTTCAGTAGGAGAATCAGCAGTGATGTTTTGCAGTTCACTCTGAAAAGATATGACAGGTTACCAGAGAAATTGAAAAAATTAATGACTTTATGAATGAAAAATTTAATGATTTCATGAAATGTACATAAGATATATAGGCAAATTTACAAAGAAAATTTGATGGTTTAAGGCAGTGACAATTTATGTGTCTTTTTAATGATTTCTACACTACCATTATCAAGAAAGGAAACTATTAAATACCAATAAAGTATGAAGATTACTGTAATTTGTTTTAGCCCTCTATGTGGCTGAAACAGATTGTTCAATTTTTAATGTTCAGTTCAAAAGCAGATAAATGTATGTTTATATGCAAATTTTCTGAAAATTTCACAGATAAAATATAAAATATTCTTAAGAATTCATAGATTTTATTAAAAGCAAAAAATCTCCGTTTATCCCCTTCAAAAGCTGAATTTTCAGAACTTAAAGCTAATAGATCAAAATAATTAGGTGCTTAGAGAGTTAAAAGCAAACAAACACCATTACTTATTTTTCTAACCTAAGCAGTTACACTCATTTAACAAAAGACATTCTAGAAAAATTAGTTTTTGTTCTGAGAAAAGAAAAGATGAGAGCCATCAAACTATATTCAATCAAATAATTTTATAATAAAGCACCAACATGAAAATAAATTAAATTTAAGGAAGTTGAATGTTTTCATTATTTTTTTATTTATATTGATGTCTGATTCTCTCAGAAAGTTTAACTTAAAATAATGACAATTGAAAGTAAAATATATATATATATACAATCAAGTTCCAAGTGACTATTTACTTTCCATTTTATAATCCATAATCAAAAAAGGTTTACAGTAGAAAGAGAATGTGGGGGGAATCACATAAATACAACAGAAATGAAATATAAGTTTAAAAAAATTAGTGAACCAAGTATTTGTTCATTCTTTCATTTCAGTGTTATGCAAAATCAGAAAGTAAAATATATGAAGAGGAAAGTACTAACATTATAAATGACAGTAAACAGTCCACTCATTAAACTTTTTTTGTTCTTAAATAAAATTCTGAAAGTTGAAAGCAACTGCAAAAATAAAAGTACCAAAAGATCCTCATCCCCAGATAGATTTCCATCATCCTCTTCATCTTCATCATCTTTTAAACATGCTTCAGCTAATTTTTCAATGTCAACAACTGGTGCAACTAGGAAACAAAATATTTAGCAAATTAAGCAATTTATAAAGAACAATTTAAATCAGAATAGTCCAATAAAATCCACCTTTAACATACAGCAATACAAATGGCACAGAAGAAACTTCAATTTACAGTCAGCATTTTCGAAATATTTAATAAAAATGAATGGAGACAAAAATAGACTAATTTAAAGTAATTTTAAGCTTAGACATGAAAAAATATGCATGCATGCATGTTGCCAAGATACGAGATCAAGAGTATCAGATAACATAATTTCAATTATAAGTAAAAATTTGTTAGTAGTATTAAGCAGAGTGCTAGAAGAATAAACCACTGAATTTCATTATATATTTTAAATTCATGCAGCACACCATGATTTCAAGGAGAAAAAAAAAGACTTAATATGGTTTAAATACAAATATAATTTATTTATTAGACACATTTATCAGTTTTGTTAATACTAGTTTTTGTAGAATCAGGGATTAATTTACATTTTAGTTTTTTAAAAATTAAATATCAACTCCATAATTTCAAAAAATATCTGCAGGTAATTCATTATATTTGTAGACAACAGTGAAAAGTAAAATATTTTTACAATTCTTTCATTCTGGATTTATTCTCCAAGTATCATTTAGTCTTTTTCAATTAAAATTCTAGTACAAAATGTCATTTTATGAAATAGAGCTACTAATTGCTTAATGAAAGAAAAAGAAATGAATAATTCAATGATGTTTTTTAAGCAACAAACCTTTTGGTTTTGGTCTGGTAGGCCTGGCAGGAGCTTTCCCACTTAATAATGCTTCTAGCTCTGATTCAAGTGTACTTTCATCAATGTCACTATCATCATCCACATTATCTGCTAGGTCCAGATCAGGAATGTTGAAAAGACCAAGCTGACAAAAGAAAATTATTTGTAAATGAAAAGTAACAGATTTTAACTCAAACTCAAGAGATATGGAGTCTGCATAATTTCCGTTGCATTTATTAAGGACATTTTCCCTAAGCACCATAATTTTTATGCAAGTTTTTTTTTTTTATATTTATTTTATATTTTTATGAACACAGAATTTGATTATCAACATAAGAATAAATATTCATTTGGAATTTTTAATCATCAACTTTAAAAGGCCTTTCATGCTGTATGATGCCTGAACATCACCAGTATTTTGTGTCACTAGTGCACAGTATTACTAATATTAGTTACACAAAATAAATGCCTTTGTGCATATATGAGAGTGAAACTTTTTTTTTACAGCTCACATTTTAAGAGAAAAATGAGAAATAACATTCTACTTACGAAAGTAAAGAGAAAAGAGCAGTAATCAGGGCTTCTAAAACTATAGGTAGCAATCCTGACTGAACAGAATAATTTTGGGGTCCTGAAAAAAAACTTCTATCGTTCCTGCTACTTTCAGATTTTTAAATATTTGTATATAAAAAATAATTCACAAAATCATCCCAACTTTGGAAATTTCAATAAAATTTTCTAAACAGACAATTTTTATTTATTTATTTATCACTTTTTTCCATTTATAATGAATCAATGCATCACTTTAATAATTATTTTCTAATTTTGGGATTGTGACAAAACTTTTTGAATGAAAATAGGATTTCATAATGTTTTTTGTTTCAAAAAGCTAGGTACTTATGTGTTATAGTGGCCCTCATAAGCAACCGCCAAAACGTCAACATAGCAAAATCATAGCTGCAATCTGCTTGCCATGATCTGAAGTTTGTCAAGTAACTTTGGGGACTGCTATAACACATAAGTAATTCCGAGATATTGCGAGTGGAAACTTTTAGAAGCCCTGGTTAAGATATATATAGCTCAAGATCATAGAAAGTCAGTTTTAAACATTTTTCTTCTAAACATACAAACATGTTATGTTCCTCTTCCCATGAAAAATTTCTTATTCAGGCAGAAATAGATTATAGCTTTGAAATGACATGCAATACCAATATAGTGTACTTATTTTACTGCTTTAATTACTCATGTTTTTATTATTAGCTAGTCCAGTGGCGAATCCGGGGGGGGGGCGATCGAACTACAGCCCCCCCCCAGAGCCAAGCCAGAATTCTTAATTTTATTTAACATCATTACAACTGTTTTTTCTTAATTTCCCTCTTTTTAAAAAATAATAAAACATTTCAACATTACTTTCTGGCTTGAAAATTTTCCTACTTTTGTAGTCATTCCACTTGTACTTATAGCTTTGACGCTGTCGAAGACATTTTTTGGCTAGTTATTTCATTGTAATTTTTATTAAATTATCGAAAGTATTGTATTGTTTTTTTAAGATTCTTAATGTCAGGTGAGTCAAGTGTATAAAGTTAAAGAGTTTTGGTTTACTTTAGCCTTGAGGTTTGACATTCATCTCGATGATACAAAGTTTTCATGACCTCAGCCCCCCCCCCGGACCCGAATCCTAGATTTGCCACTGAACCTATTCTTGCATGGGTAAGAGAAAAATATTAAAAGATACCAGAAAATTCTAAATAACAGCAGCATTTTTTAAGTTTTTAAGCTCATCACCCTAAAAAAATGAAAAGCTGACATCAATGGCTTAATTAATCAAAGGTTGTAAATTTACTATTAAAATATAGATATACATAGCACACAAATACCTAGATCATGCATACCAAAACACTTTTGTGAAATTAAAAAGGAAATAAAGAAAGAAGAAAATTCCTAAAGGTATCCTGAATAATTGTTTTAGAAGTTAGATACTTCTAATCAAAATTATTAAAATAATAATGTATATTTGTTTCTGTTAAAAATTATTTTCTAATATTAAAATAAACTTGGAACTATAGATTAAGAAATAAAATTACTCTAAATAAACTAAGACACATTTATGAGCTTGTTATTAACGCACAATTTACACTGCAATCATTTAAACTGGAAAAAGAAAGAAAATTATATTAAAAAAATGAAATCTAATATTGATATAACCTGTAGCAATCGCTTAACTATCACTTCCATTTTTTAAAAGCAAAATATTTTATAAATATAAAAAGTGGTGTAGTCGTAAATTAAGCAGGGTCGGAGCACTCTGACATAGGTGATATTGTTAGGGTGCGGTCAAAATGGAGAGGGTGATAGGGATAAGTAGGGATTCACTTCATATTAAATTATTTTTCACATTTGAAATGTATAATTACTTTACCTAGGTAATGAAATTGTGGAATAATAAAATGCCAACACTTTATAGTTCTTCTCAGTGGCGAATCCAGAATTTGTGACGGGGGGGGGGGGGGGGGGGGTCATAAAAAATTTGTATTGTCATGATGAATGTCAAACCTTATGAC
>BGPR01002825.1:0-36984 GCA_013235015.1 Araneus ventricosus | reverse complement strand
CTAGAAAAGTAGAAAAATTTTTGAGCCTGTCAAGCCAGAAAGCAATATTGTCATGTTTTTATTATTTTTTTAAAGGCAAATTAAGAACAAACAGTTGTAGCGATTTTAAATAAAATCAAAAATTCTGGCTTAGCTCTGGCAAGGGGGCTGCAGCCCCATAGTCTCCCTTGGATTCGCCACTGGTTCTTTTATTTTTGATCAAACATTAACATAAAGTGTTCAGTAGTAAAAAGCACGAATATAATGAAGATGTTAAAGAATGATTTTTTTAAAAATTTATGTTGATTTCAAGTTATACAATTATTAGTTATTTCAAGTAATGTCAAAGCAAAATCATGAGATTGATAAGTAATATAGAAAATATTATTAGTTTTCAGAATGGACACATAAAATACAATTAGATGTTTGCAACCTTAATGCTTTTAACCCCTTCCCACCACTTGCCAGGAGCTTATTAAATTAAATATTCAGCATATTTTCAAGGGTAAGGATTAGACAAAGACTGTGCTGTTTTAGGAAAGTATATTACAATTTATTTTTTTTTCCTTTATATATTTCTTGTAAAAAATAAAGCCAGACCAGAATGGTGTTCCAGCAAGTTAAAAAATTAGAAAGCAGTACTTGAACAATATTTTGGCTCCACTACACCCCTGAATATACACTAGCAAACATTTTAATTCATAATACAGGGTAGAAGCTCCACTTTTGGCCACATTGGATCTGTTTTTCCAATAATTAACCGTAATTTCAAATTATCCAATAAGAAGCATTCCAACACTTTAAACATCCTTATTTTACTATTTTCAATCTGATTGGTTTATTTTTTTCAAACATGTGGCTTGTAAAAAAAATTAAATGCATGATCAAGTATTGTATGCTCACAACTGTTAAGGTTTTTGTTAAGGAACAAGGTTTTGTAGTTTTTCATCATCAGGCTCTCAGAATTAAATGATTAATCTAAAACTGATTACCCTTAGGGTTTATGAGTTAAGCTTTCTTTTTATTCTGATTTCATATCAAAATTAATTATTTTTAATATTAAATGGGTGGTGGCCAAAACTGGTACTTTAAATTTACTATATGTGCCAGTTTTGGCCATGCAAGTGGCCAAAGTGGAACATGTAGTGTTCCAGTTTTGGCCACATGCTTCATTATAGTGTTTTAAGCCATTACATAAATTTAAGAATATCTGGATGAAATAAAATCAAATAATTTAGTTTTATTTCTAAAATAAAAGCAATCGATTTAGTTTTGTTTCGAAAATAAAAGTAACTGATTTAGTTTTGTTTTCATTTTACATAGTATTGGCTCCAATCAAAAATAAGAATGCAGGTAGCATTTCCATAAAAAGATTTTGCTACTTACCATCTAAAGTTGCTAATGCAGTTAAGGCCATTCAAAATGGAATGTCTAAAACACTCCATTTTGAATGTTTACCTCACATTTATGTTAGAAAATTACAACTTAAGGAACCTGACTCGAGTGATGAGAATTATTTTTTATGTGCATGGATTGCTCTAATTTTAAAAATTATTCTGATGAATTTGATTAATGTTGCAATTAAAAATTATAAAAATATATATTTGTGGATATTGTCAGTGGGTATAATAATGCAAATTCTTGATTTGTAAGATTTTTTTTAAAAAAAACCTATGCTTTAAGTATTTACAATGTAAGTTTATTCCTCTTCCCATTTTTTTGTTTCATATTTTATCAAAAAAAAAGTTATCTGAGTATATACAGTTTGTATTTTATCAACCAAATTAAATTGTTTTCTGTATTCATTTTTTTTTCTTTTAAAATTGAAATCTTCAGCTAAAATCAGCTTAGGTAAATTTTATTACATATCTATAAATTCATCAAAAAAATCACATTTAAAATAACAGAAATTAATGAACTAAAATACATATTGCATAAAAGTGATTTACTTTTGCTGAAAATTCATTAAAATGTCTGCTAAAAATATAATATTAGTGTGGCCAAAACTGGTGCAAATTGGGTTAATTTACTTTAATTCATAACTCAAAATCTAAAATATTCTTCAGAAAAATTTTATAACTAGTAGAAAGCCAATAAAATTTGCTAAAGAATAGTATAAGTATGATTTAATATGTTTTACACAGTCATCCACTGCGAAATTTCCATTTCATATTTTCTCTTAATGTGGCCAAAACTAGCTCTCTCTTAATGTAGCCATTTATTAATATGTCACACTCATACATTCATAATTACTCAATATGTGTACTGCATACTGATTAATATTTATAAAAAGCATCTTTTGACTATGCAATGATTTTGCATAGCTGAACAATCAGCAGTTTAAAATCTCCTTTTTGTTACCAGCAAATTTTTATTTTCATAAAAAATCAAATACATTATCATCAAAGTATATCAAATGCATTACTGGATCACTCATCATACATTTTAACCGTTCATTTGTTCAAAAGACAATTCAAGAGCAGCAAATTTTTTAAAAATAAACTTGATTATGTTCCCATTTTTTTATCACACATGGTGATGAACTAAAATGAGCTTCTAAATAAGGAGAGATAACTCTCAAGATTTCCAGGAAATACTGGTATGTTCACTCAATTTTCTCGCTATTCGATTGAAATGACAATCTTTGATATTGTAAGTAATATCAATTGACAAGAATAAGGTTCATTCTACAAATTTCAGAATACACTAGATATACAAAACAGTTTTTTCCCAAGATGAAGAATAGTAACTTACATCAGCAAGCTGATTTGGTTGTCTTTTTGGTCGTGGACGTGATTTGCTTGCCATTTCAACGAGATTTGTGTTTATGCGATCAATTAATTTTCCTCCACAGAATTTTCAGTGTAAGCATGATTTGCTGAACAACTTCAGCACTTATTTTAGCTTAAATTGTGCAAAATAGTCTGTATTCGCTATCAAAACAAAAGTCAATTCCAACACCTAAAAATTTCTCGAAATAAATCGAACGTACTTCAATTTCAACATTCAATTGTTTTGATTTTAGAGATCTACGAGAGGACCGTTGTCATCAGGAAATATATCGAATCCGCTTAGGAAATGTGATAAGAGAAAGGAAGATAGTAATCGGGCAGTTTTGTCTGGTGTGAGTTGAAGTTAAGTTTTGTTTCGGATATATACGGCCTATTCACCAACGAGTGTAGACACTGACTCCGGTGTCCACGTCAAAAGAGCGCGTTTTCGGGCCCCTTTTTCCCCGTTTTTCGATCCTAGAAAATTGAATTCCGAGATCCGCGTTTGATCCGAGTTTGTGCGCATGTGCCAGTAGAATGAAAAGTCGTTCTGCCTCAATGTTTTGGATTTTTGCAATGCTTGTAAGAGTATTTTTTTTTTTGGAGAAAATTCAATCTGAGGAATATTTTGGTGTTTAGCCTAACTAATAATGTAATTTTTTATATGTTGAATGAAGAATAATAACTTCTTGCCGCTAAATTTTGTTTCAAAATGTATTTCATGTTATTAATATCTATCCTGGATTGCTGTCCGTTTTACAGCCCTATTCTGGTACCCCGGTTGGGTTGTGAGCGTTTCGCCTTTCGACCGCGGAGAATTAGGGGTCTATTCTGGTATCCCCGGTTGGGTTGGGAGACCTCACATTTCCCGCTTTTTAACAACGGAAAAAGTGACGTCTCCCAACCCAACCGGGGGTACCAGAATAGACCCGTTAATGGCTTTTTCACGACCGAAAGAAGTGATCGTATTCTCGTACCTTGGTCGTTTCAAAGGTCTGGCTTTTCACTAGGAAGTGACGTATTTCTGCTGCGCGCGCAGCAAATCAAGCGATCGGCATGCGCTATTTTTGTTTTATCCATTTATAGAACATAAATTGCAGTGGTAAAGAGTTGGTTGTGGTGTTGTGGGTGTGAGGATTTGTTGGATCGTATAGGATTTGGATCAAGGAAGGATGCTTTCGTTTGAAGGTTTCTGCTCCTGCACTTTGTTTCCTGTTTTTGTTCTTTCGATGGGTTTTCATATTTAATGTAACAATTGTTGGGGGCGTTCCCCGAGTTGGCTCTTAGTGTATTTGAATTTAGGCTGGTCCAGTTGACTGCTTCTGTTGTTGCTTGTTGTTGTCAAGCTGCCTTGTTGGTTTTTCTTTTTCTCTCTCTCTTTTTTTGCTCAGTACTAGGTTGGTGCTTTTGTTTCTCGTGTTGTAATTTGTTTTGTTTTCGTGTCTCATGATCCTCTTGACCAAGTGGCATGACGAAGAGAGCTCTTGAAGAGTCTCCCTCCGGGTGTAATTCTAAAGACCGGATAATTAGTTATTTATTCCTTAACAATTTGTCAGTTATTCAAAAAGCTACAACTGCTCTTCAAAGAGGTTGTGACTCTCTTAAACTTTGTATTGAAAGTACTGCTGGCCCTTCTCTATGGGTTAAACCTAGTGCAATAATTAAAAAATTGGGTTAAACCTAGTGCGGGTCTCTTACCCATAAAGATGGTTTTTTTTGTTACCAAAAATAAAAAACTTATCCTTGTCACCAACCATATTAGCTCCATAGAAAAGGTGGTTGAGTATGTGAATAGTACGCCTAACGCCATAGTTAGACTTATCCCAGATAGCACGTAAGTTTGCAGCAAGTTTGATTTTGACTTGTCATGGCAAAATTTGACGCGAAAACTTGAATCGAACTTGTAACAAGTTCGATGTGACAAATAGCGCCACCTCCTTTGCAAATCAAACTTGCTGCAATTTTGCAAAACAAGCTTCCTGCAAAGATAGCACAATAAAGAGATAATTATCTTTGTCTCTGCTTTAAAAAACATCCGATTTTTAACAGCATCTCCTAGACCGTAATTCTTTTTATTAATTCAATAAATCAATGATAATTTGTGGAAAAAAATAACTTTTTTTTATAAAAAAATTTTTTGAAACATTTTCCATCTTTTTACTAAATATATCACTCTCACTTTAAAGAAAACTATATCGCCTTTTTCTTAATGTTGAAATTTTAACGTTTATAAACAAAATTAAATCTAAAAAACAGTCAGTGTTTGTTGAACAATAATAACTAGACATTTTGTCCCATTTTAAAGTAATTACTTTTGAACTCTAATTTCATAATTTATTCTACTAGCAAAACGTAGTTATTAGCGAAAATCGCTCTCTCTCTTTGACTTAAAATCATATTCTCAACTCAAAAAATCAATGAAATCCAGAAAATAGTTAAAAATAAATCCCATACGAATCGAATCGAACGATGTATTAGAGAAATCTATCTTCTATTCTCAGAATTCAACTGGCTCAATGGTTAGCGTCTCCGCTTCGGAACCGGGAGGTTGCGAGTTCTATCCCGGGTTGTGTTTCGTACTCTGTTTTTGCTATAATTTGCAATAAGTTTGCACGGCAAGCTTGCTGCAAGTTCGTTTCATGGTGACTTCGAAGCTTTCGTTAACTTGCTGCAAGCTTGCACTCTTGTCATGACAAATTTGTGGCAAACTTACTCTTGTCATGACAAATTTGCGGCAAGCTTGCTGCAAACTAAAATTGCTATGTGGGATTTACTCTAATATCGTTATGAAATACGTTATTCGTGATGTGGAAACTGACTTTATATTAGAAGATATAGCCAAAGAAATTGCATCCCAGGATATTTTAGTCTCGAAAATCGTAAGGTTTAAAAAGGATTCAAGGATGAAGAGTGTGTCTCCGGCGCATGCTCCAGAACTGAGTGTCTAGCTTGTGCCGGGTTCAAGTGAGTGAGTGAGTTATTGTTTTATGGCACAAGGGCCCTAAATGGGCCATGCTGCGCCAATCAATGTGCAATGATGAAAGATGTGTTTATAAGGTTAAAAATGTACCATAAACGAACTAAGATGGTTGCAAAAAAGGAAAAACACACACACACACACAATGAAAATTTCAAATTATATTACTTTCATGAAGCCAATTTCAACAACAAAAGAGAACAAATTAAAATGAGGGGGATCGCCCAAAAGCTCATGCAGTTGAGGATGGGCTTTACCAAACCATTTGATTCTACAATTATTAAAAATTTCACATTCGGATATAATATGTCGGATCCTATAATTTGCATTGCAAGTCTGACAAGTTGGAGTTGGTTCCGAGTGAAGTAAATTTTGATGTGTAAAATACATATGCCCAATGCGAAGTCTAACTAATTTTACATTAATGTTTCTATTAAAATTAGATGCTTTAAAGCCTCCAACAGATGGTTGAATAAAATGAAGTTTATTGTTTATATGTGCGTCCCAGATCTCCTGCCAAGATCTGCGAATTTTGGACTTCAAAATTCTGTCAATATCTGGAAGTGGAACATATGGCCAAGAAATTCGTCTGGCTTCCCTAGCGGTGCTATCCGCTTTCTCATTTCCAATTATTCCGATGTGTCCTGGGATCCAGCAAAATAAAATACTATAGCCTTCTCCTAGGAGACTTGTATACAAGTTAAATACTTTATTCACTAGTGGGTGGCTCTGTCTAGAGATATGCAAACGTGCCTCTAAAGAACTCCGCGAATCTGTATAAATTATCCATTTTTTGGCATTACAGAATCGTAGCTTGCTTAAAATCATAAAGATTGCACAAATTTCTGATGTAAAAACATTACAATAACTGTGTAGCCTTTCGGACTTTGTCAAATTATTAAAAACAGCAGCAGAACCAACATGATTCTCTGCTTTTGATCCGTCTGTGTAAGCGGTATTAAAATCCTTGTAACGCTGTCTGTGAAAATAAAATAACTATAGGTAAACAAAACGAGGAGTGTCTTGTTTGGGCAGATTATTCAAGTCATCTATTGTGCAGATATTAAAATTGCTCCAAGGAGGAGGGGGTTCTACCTCTGGCAAGGGTATAATGTTTTCAATGCTGTGGCAACTTAAAATTTTCCTTATTCGATGTCCAAATGGTGGGATACTTGAAGGTTTATTGGCATAGAGTAAACCAAAAATTGGATTCAGCATCCGATCGTACATTGGGTGTCGGCGATTGCCTTTAACTTTGAAATAATATTTAATACATTGTTTGTCACGCCTGAGTTGCAAGGGAAGTTCGCTTGTTATGACGTACAGGCTCTGGACAGGGGAGGTACGAAAAGCTCCCGAAATAATACGAAGTCCTTGATGATGCACACTATACAAGGATTGCAGTACTGTCTTGGCAGCAGAACCATATACTATGCTACAATAATCTAGTTTAGACAAAACTAAGGATTTATAAATTTTTTGAAGAGAAAAGTAATCAGCTCCCCATGATTTACTAGAGATTACTTTTAAAAGGTCCAATGCCTTATTGCATTTCTTTTTGAGGTTCGAAACATGCGGTCTGAATGTAAGTTTTGAATCTAGCAACACTCCTAGGAACTTTTCCTCTGAAACCACAGGAATGACATTACCATTAAGTAAAATTTCTGGGTCTGGATGAAGACCCCATCGCCTACAGAAATGCATACATTTCGTCTTACTGACCGAGAAAACAAAACCGTTCTTATCCGCCCGGCTTCAGTTATCCTGCTGATGGCAGTTTGAATTTGCCTTACAACAAATGACATATCTGTCCCTGAACAATGAATCTGGAAATCATCAACATAAAGCGAATCATGAACATATGGAGAGAGCTGCTTAATGATGTCATTACTTTTAATAATGAATAAAGTAACACTCAAGACACTCCCCTGGGGGATGCCTTCCTGTTGATAAAATTCATCTGATAAAACATCACCAACGCGAACTCGAAAGGTTCTTGTCAAAAGAAAATTTTTAATAAAAGTAGGCAGCTTGCCACGAAGTCCAATGTTAAAAAGATCTTTTAAAATTCCGTGTCGCCATGTCCTATCATACGCTTTGTCCATGTCAAAAAATATAGATACCAAGTGCTTCTTTGATACGAAAGCATCTCGTATTGCTGTTTCCAGTTGTAGAACGTTGTCTTGGGGACTATGCCCGTATCTGAAGCCACTCTGAAACTTAGAGAGGATGTTCTTTTTCTCTAAAATGTAAACCAAACGTTTATTCACCATCCTTTCCAAGAGTTTGCACAGACAACTTGTTAGAGCTATTGGCCTATAATTAGATGAATTTTGGGGATCTCTTCCAATTTTAGGACTAGGAACAACAACGGCTTCTCTCCAAGATGAGGGAAAGCCTTTTCGTTCCAAATCCGGTTAAAAAGAGTTAATATGGAACATAACGAGTTTTCGTTTAGATTTTTGAGTATATTATAATATATTCCATCTGGACCTGGAGATGTTGGATGAGATTTATTTAAAGTATCTTTAAGCTCGTGCATAGTAAACTCGATATTATACTTTTCGTTGGAAGAGGGTTCGAAGTCAAACTTGAATTTTTCCTTCCGTCTTTTGAAAACGATAAAATCTTGGGGGTAAAACTCATTGCTAGAGACTTCTGTAAACGTTTTCCCAAGTATATTAGCAATGTCCTCTATACGAAATACGATTTGTCCATTATAATTTAAAACCGATAATGATTTTTCCATGGCTGAGATTCCCAAAATCTTTCTCACTTTATGCCACAACTCTTTCGAGGTAATGTTTCTTTGAATTGACTGAACATAATTTCGAAACGATTCCCTTTGGCTTTGTCGTCGGACACGTCGAGCAACCGCTTTGGCGTATTTGAAAGCTATGAAATTAACGGTAGAAGGATACCTTCGAAATCGGTTCCATGCCTTTTTCTGGGCTTTGTGGGCTTCAGCACACCGCTCATTCCACCAAGGTTTGCTTAGTTTTCTAAGCTTTCCCGAGGATTTTGGAATAGTCGCCTCGGCGGACCTCAGAATGCAATTTACTACGGCCACTACTGCGGCGTCAATGTCCCGTAAGTTGACGATATCAGGTGTCAATTCCGAAAGATCTTTAAAAACCTGCCAATTGGCTCTACCAAAAATGAAACGCGAAGTCTGTCTAGGAATTGTCAGATCAGTAAAACTATGGGATAAAATAATTGGGAAATGATCACTGTTATGTAAATCTTCATCTGCACTGAAATTCCATCTTCCCAGGATTGATGGGGAACAAATAGCTAGATCTAGTGTATGAAATGATCTTGTTGCTGCATGCAAGAATGTGTAAGAGGAATCGTTTAAAAGGCATAAATTATGGTCCGAGATAAATCTCTCAATTTGAAATTCACGTGCGTTTGTGTCCCTACTTCCCCAAAGTGAACTATGCCCGTTCAAGTCTCCCATTATAATAAATGGTGCAGGAAGTTGGCATACGAGTTTATTTAATTCATTCTGATTAATGGTTAGGTTTGGTGGAATATATATCGCACATATAGTTGTCAACATTTTAATGTCAATCTGAATGGCAACTGCTTGTAATGAAGTATCAAGAGTATACGGCCTGGATGGAAAACGTTGGGAATAGAGTAGTGCAACTCCACCCACTTCTCGTCCATTCTGTATGTGATCTGTTAAAAGTGCCCTGCAGTAATTTATCCAGATAATGGACCCAGCATCACACAAAAGGTTTTATTTGGACATCAACACAAACACACGCACACAGGACGAATCACAGGAACAACAGGTACACAGAAAAGAAACAAGTACGTCAGGCCTCTTCGGCCCCGAGATTACATCTGCTAGAGAAGGGAAAAAGATTCCCCTTTTACAATTTCCGGTAGGGATTAAATCTCTAACATCCACCCCCCGGATGAAGACCTTCATAAATTTTGAGTATATTAATAACACAATAATATATACAATTAGCATGATCACACAATATAATACAAATTACGGCAATTAATTCAAATACAAATACAACATCCAAATTTTGATTATATAAAATATACCATTGAAACAAATATAATATTAATAATATCAAACACATCTAATTCTCGGTGGGCAGAATGGCTACATCTCGAACATTACGTTTCAACACAGTACCATTTGGTAATTTAATGTCTACAACTCGAATTTGGTTGTCTTTTCCATGGAAGAGCTCGGAAATTCTGCCTAATAGCCATTTAGTTCCTGGTAAATTTTCATTTTTTATCAGAACAAGTGTTCCGACCTTTACATCATTCACTTTAAATTTCCATTTGTACCGTTGTTGTAAATTACATAGATAATCGCGCTTCCATACCTTCCAAACAGATTGAGAGAATTTTATGATCTTCTGCCATTTGGACAATCTAGTTTCCTTTATTTCACTCAACAATGGTTCAACAATTCCATTAATTGGTTTTAAATCCATTTGAAAACTATGACAAGACTAACACAGATAGTGACATTTATTTACAGCTTTTTGCACATCATCGTGAACTTTACCAACATTTCATTCCAGTTTTTACAGATGGTTCAAAAAGCACTACTCAAACTTCATTTGCATGTGTTTTTATTAACTCGACACTTTCATTTCAACTTCATCCCTCATGTTCTATTTTTACAGCTGAAATAACGGCTATTCTCCATTCATTATCAGAGATTTCAAACTACCCTGCAGATAATTACATTATCTACTCTGACTCACTCAGCGTTCTTCAAGCTTTGTCTTCATTGCACCGTCACTGTCATCCACTAGCTTTTTGCATTTTAGATTTGCATGACCGTCTTGCATGCAAGGGATTCTCAATTCTTCTTTGCTGGGTACCCTCTCATGTTGGCATTTCCGGCAATGAAATAACTGATACAGCCGCGAAAAATGCGTCTGCAGTCCTTGACAATCCTATTCCTTTAACCGCTTAACTTAACAGCCCGAGAATACTCGTGCATCGAATTATCGAAATTTTAGTCTTATGAACTAAAATTGAATCATTAATTAGCTTTATAATTTGACACAAAAAATATGTAGGATCCATAGGCATCTTAAGTATCCTATGCCTTCTTAGATGAATGAAAACGACAGCCCCTTTCCAAAACAGGAGGGGTCATCTTATTAGATAGCAAAGAAAACTATTCAGTTAAGTGGTTAAAAGATTTTAAACACTGCATTAATCCAACCTTGCACTCAAAATGGGCAAACCACTGGAACTCCCAGTCAATGAATAAACTTCGCTCAATTAAGCCAGTTGTGGAACCTTGGCCTACACTAACTAATAGAAAAGCGGATACAATTGTAACTAGGTTACGAGTGGGTCACACTCGATACATCCATCGTCATCTGCTGATGGGAGAACAGGCACCAATGTGTACCCAGTGCAATTGCACTATGTCAGTAATCCACATACTTTCTGAATGCCCCAATTTTAACTCTCTACGGTTATGTTACTTTCAATCCAGTTCTATTTCCTTAACCGATTTACTTGGAAAGACTCCTCATGTTCAACTTTTACCTTTTTTAAAATCAATTGGCTTTTATCCTCTCATTTAAGCACTTTTAACATATTTTAATGTTTACACTATTTTTATATACATTAGTTCCACATTTTTATCTTGCCCTGATTTTTACATAGTTTAGCGCAAATCTAAACAAATGTTTGGCACAGCTTGGCCAATTCTGGCCCTTGTGCCATAAAACCCCAATCAATCAATCAATCCATTAATTGGTCTGCCAATTAAAAAATGCCCGGTGACAATGTTTCAAAATCGTCGAATTCCGGAGAAAGCGGAGTGAGAGGCCTAGAGTTCAGAACGCCCTCAATTTCGGCCAGAATCGTTATGAATTCTTCAAGAGTTAATTTTTGGCCTCCAATCACACGTTTTAAATGGAATTTAAACGACTTCACTCCCGCCTCCCAAATACCTCCGAAATTCGGTGATTTAGGTGGAATAAACTTCCACTCAATTGATTCTGAAGTTAGAAATTCACTTAGACATTGATCAGGCGAGTTAACATGATTGTATAAAATTTTAATTTCCTTATCAGCACCGACAAATGTTTTGGAGTTGTCAGTGAGAATTTTTGCACATTTTCCTCTTCTTCCAAAGAAGCGTTTTAAGCTTGCAATGAAACAATCAGATGTTTGATCAGTTACAAAATCAAGATGCAAGGCCTTTGTACACAAACACACATAAATAACAACATAAACTTTGTTTAGTATACCCTTTCGCTGGTTTTTGAATTTTAAGAAAAAGGGACCAGCAAAATCAATGCCAGTAACATTAAAAACATGATTAGGAGTCACACGATCAGTTGGTAAGTCGCCCATTATTTGGGAGGTTAAAACTGGCTTGTTTTTCGCACATGTAATGCACTTAAATATAACCTTTTTACAATTATGTTTACCATTAATTGACCAAAATTTTTGGCGCACCTGATACAGTAAGGCTTGTGCACCTAAATGCAAATATTTTTTATGATAATATACCAAAATGTTTGTGGTTAAAATGTGGTTAGGTGGCAACACTATAGGATGCTTAGAATATACATTTAATTTGGAATGTTTTAATCTTCCACCAACTTTTAGAATACCACTTTCATCAATAAAAACATTTAATGAGGACAATTTACTTTTATTGGAAACACCCTTACCTCTTTTCAGGTCTTTTATTTCTTCCTGAAACTTACCTTCCTGAACCATGCGAATTAGAGAGTTTTCCGCACGTACCCGTTCATCAGCCTTAACGGGCCCAAACTTCTTTGACTCAGTAAACCCACAATTGGCTGCAAATCTAAAAACATATGATATAATACGAATCAATTTGGTATAGTCATTAGTAATGCTGAGAAGATTGTCTATAAAGTCATTGCGACAATGTTCTGTCACAGTCATAACTGGAACATAGTTTTTAGTAAGTTCGTCGGCAATGTCCGTTTCGTTGATTTCACTGTCCGCTGAGTGGTTGAAACTTAAATTTTGGCTGGTTAACCAATCTGGTCCGTGCCACCAAACATCGTCTTGCACCAACACATGAATGGAGAGTCCTCGAGTTAATTTATCTGCTGGATTGGTTTTACCTCTACAGTAATTCCAATGATATCCGTTGGTTTTCTCCTGGATTTCTCGTACAGGATTTCTCACAAACTCCTTCCAACGTAGGGGATCGCCGTTTATCCAGTGGAGGGTAATTTGCGAATCTGACCAAAAGAAAATGTGATCAGATGTTATCCAAGGAAATGTCTTTTGTAGATACTCTGCTAACCTGGCAGAAACAAGTGCTCCCATTAGTTCCAGTCTCGCCAAGCTTAATTTCTTTAAAGGAGCTAAACGGCATTTAGCAACTATGAAACTGGAGCTTATTGTCCCATCAATCACTTTCCTGAAATAAGCCACACATCCGTATGCCTTTGGGCTGGCATCCGAGAAAATATGTATTTCTGCAGGTTCAGTCTCTGTATTTAAGAAGTAAGGACGAGACAAGGAAATCTGAGAGGCAGTGTCCACCTCATCAAGCCATGACTGAAATGTCTCTTGAATGTCCGGTGGTAGTGGCTCATTCCATTGCAGATCTCGCTCCCATGTATTTTGTAGGAGCAACTTCATTCTAACCGTGAAGGGTGTTAGCATTCCTAAAGGATAAAAAAGCATCCCACAGATGCTCAACACTGATCGCTTTGATAGATAAGTGCCCTTCATATTGGAGATGTTACCTATATCAACTTTCAAACAGTCCAGGTGTTGATTCCAGACAAGCCCCAACACCTTCTGGGTAACTTCTGATTCTGCTACACATCCTCGATAATCAACTTCGTTGTTTCCCCACTATCGTTCAAGCTCTGGCGAAGACGTCACCCATTTCCGAAGATTCATTCCAGCTTCCTTCAAAATTTGCGAAGCATCTTTATAATATTCTTTAGCCTTTGGTAGTGTTTCTACACTACATAAAAAATCATCAACATATAGGTCATTCAGTTTTTGCGTCACTTCCAAATGTGGATATTTTTTCAAATGAGTCCTTATAGTAGCTGCCAATATAAAGGGGCTACAATTTACTCCAAAGGGAACTCTTTTCATTTTTAGTGCACGGATAGGTTGGCCCTCAAGATCGAGACAAGTACCGTTATCTTGGCCCCACAGAAACTGCAGGTATTTCCTGTCATTTTCTTTTATACCTATTTCCAAAAAGGCACGCTGAATGTTTGCGCACATAGCAATTTTTCCAATTCTGAATTTTAAAACTATCCTCAATAATTCAGGGTTTAAATTTGGGCCGCTATATAGCAAATCGTTGAGGGACACCTGACCTTTGGATTTAGAAGAAGCGTCGAAACAAATGCTCACCTTAGTGGTTTCCTTTTTCCCTTATTACAGCATGATGGGGCATGAAATATCCCGGGCACGTATTATTAGGTTCGCAATTTGCATACTCGACGATTCCATTCTTTAATTGTTGTTGAATAATTTCTTTGTAATTCAAGTACAAATTTTTATCTCTTTTAAACTTGTCATTTAAGTTAAACAATCGTTTTTTTGCGATCTCATAATTATTGTTTAGTCGAGATTGATCATCTTTCCAGAGTAATTTTCTTTCGTACCGACCATTTGTATATGTCGTGTTTTCTTCAAATTTTTCTAAAATTTGCATTTCCAAATTTATGTTTTCTTGCGAGTTAATTCCCATATTTTCTAACTCCCAAAATTCGTTTATTTTGTCATAGTTCATTTTCCCATCCATGACTGACAAATAGTTAACCTGAATCTCATTAACCTTTCCCTCGTCATTTATTCTACCTTGCAAGATTTCCCCAAAAATACTGTTAGTCACCATTAACCTTTTACTAATTTTCAAATTTCTTTCACCTAATATCTCGCAAATAAAATCCGATCCGATTAACAAATCGATATCCGAACTGCAACCATCGTCCGCCAATGTTAATCCCTTTTCTGAAGCTATTTCCTTAATAAATTTGCTTGGGACAGAGACCTTACCCTGAGTAATTCTATCTGTGACGGCGGCTTTAATATTAACACTCAATTGAGGATTCCTAATATTTCGTAAATTTAAATCAACTATGTCGAAACTTTCTTTTTTACCATTTGAGCCGAAACGTATAAATTAATAATTCCTCTTTGGCAGATGGTTTTAATTTTAACTGTTCTGCGATATCCTTCAAAACAAACGATCTACTGCTCCCCGTGTCTAGAATTCCACGAACCCTTTTGTTATTTATTTCTGCAACAAATGTTTGTAGAAAAGTTGAGTCACCGTATTTTTTGTTAAGGGCAGATAAGACTTCCGTTGGGATTTGACCTTGAGAATTTACACGTGCCGAATGTTTAATTTGATTTGACCTGCGATCTGTTGAATCGCCTTCCTTAGGGGGTTCTGAGTGGAGGAAAGAAGTATCACATAGGAGCTTGTGGTGAAGGAATCTTTTCTTACATCTGCAGGCGAGATATTTCTTTCTGCATATCCTGGCAGTATGAGAAAGTTTAAAACATAAATAACATCTATTAGATAACTTTATGGCATCTCTCCTCTCCTGAACATTTAAAGGGCAATTTTCAGACGAATGATCTGTTTCGGATTTATTGCCTTTACAACAAAATACACTGTTACTTCCGGGCTCTGAGTGATTCATCATCGCGTGGGATGATTTAAAATGAGTTTTGATCAGATGATTTTGTTTTTGGTTTGGTTGGCGCCATTCTTTTTTGAAATAGGAACCAGAAGGATTACTCATTGAAAAAGCATTTTCCCTACATTCAATTTCTTTTCGAATGAAAGTTATTAAATCGTTGATGTCAATTGCCTCATCTTTACGTTGGCGGTTATACTGGAGATTAATTTCTAGAGGGATTTTTTGCAATATTACGGGGAAAAGAAGATTGGAATAAGTTTCCATATTAACATTAAGGGATTGAAGCGATCTAACCTGAGTTTCAATACTATCATGTAGCTTCCTTAAAGCGATAAGGTTATTTACTGATTTTACAGCTTCAAGTTGTAACAATTTGTTCATATGGGTATTTATAGCCAAATCCTTCCTTCCGAATCTTTGTTTTAATAATTCAATTGACGAATCGCAGTTCTCATTAGTTAGCGAAAATCCAGAGATTGCCGTTAGAGAAGTTCCACGCAGATAAGATTTTAAATACGTAAATTTTTCGATTTTACTTAACGATTCGTTATTGTGGATTGCTACTTCAAATGAATTATAAAAATTTAACCATTCACTGCAATCACCGTTAAATGTACAAATAGTAATTTGAGGCAACTTAACTTTATTTTCGGTTTTATAGGGTATTACATTCGTTTCCGTTGCCCCAACGGCATGTTCCGTGTTTTGATTTGTCTGCAAGATGTTTGACGTTCTTTCTAATGAACTAATACATCTATCCAGTCTAGATTTAAGGACGATTCCTGTTTCCCGATACTTTTCACTATCTGTAACCTCCTTTTCAATTTCACTAATATTAACAACCTTTTCAACTTGAAGATCCAATTCCTTTAAATCGTTTATTTTTTCAATTAATTGACATCTAAATTCACACAGGTCACCCAGTTTAATTTCTTTATTTAAGTTTTCGCCTATCGGAGTTTCAATACCAGTGTTTATTTCAGTTGTCAACCTAGTGAAAAGAGATCTAGTTGTGGTGCGCTTTGCTTTTAGACTTTACAAATCCATATTTCATTTATACTAATTCAACAAAGTAATTGAATTGATAAAGGACCTAACTCGATCCGTAAGGGCGGGCTGTTTATCCGTTATGCAACAATTCCGACTGCTTGATATATGCACTTTAAGGCTGTCTTCGCGAAAAAATGAAGCGAAGGGCTCCACCGAACCCATCTTTTGGGGTAGAAAAAATTTGCTGATGATTACAAAATTTCATATGATTGTTACAGAAATATTATTCTACAGTTAGTTGAAAGCCGTTTCTGTATAAAAATTATACGAAGGTCAAAATAAATGCGCAAAGATGGATACAATTAATAATTACGAATGTATATTTCTTTTTGGAAAAAAACGTTTAACTACTTTGAAACTCTGTGGAGATCTACAAAGTACTTTTCCCCCCAACATATTACAGTATTTTGTCTGCATTGATACTTCATTATAATTATAAACCGAATAAATATATTGAAATCATTAAAATACTCTTTTTGTTCGCTAGGGGGCACTGCATGTGATTCAGTCGAATCAGTGAAGAAGTGAAATTTTCAGGTTTGGTTTTTTCACTTGGCGGTTTGGTTCCTAATAGATTTCCTTTCGCCAATTTAAAATATAGAAACCCTGTTTAACTACATGGGGTCAACGCTGAAAAGGGATTTGCTTTTTTCTGGGATGTGTATGCTTGAGAGTAATTGATCCTGGTTTAATTGTTGTGAAAAAGGGCTTCTGTTTGTATTTACGTGGGTCTCCACACCTCAGCCACAACCGTCGGTTGTGCCTCAGCGCGATTTTATTGGCTATTATTGAAACAATATTTGTTAGATAATTTGATATATTCCGAAATGTAATTAATAACTCGTACACAGTTATACAATTAAGAGCTAAGGTAATTTTAGTTTTCCCTGTTGATGTGACTTTCAAATAAAAACTGAGCTAGTTCCAATCAGTTGCACTCTCATATAATGCAATAATTCATTTTAGAAAAATGTAGTATCATAATTTCTTCTATTATTATTCAGGATGTTAAAAATTTTATTACTTTTTATTCAAAATCAACGAATATTACATACAAAATTATTACTTAGGTCGTTAAAAATTGTGATAGACTCACAATCGTCAAAATTAAGCGTACTCAAATAGTTTTTCCTATTTAAGAAATATTATTTTGACAATAGGATACTTATTGGAGTTATACATTTTCTGAACTTCAACCCGGGATAGGAGGAGCGATGACGTGCCGCGTATGTACTCATATGGAATCAAAATTTGATTAAATTAATCAATTGACAAGAAATTAATTTTGAAAACATCAAAACACTGTACTGTCATCGATAGTACAAAATTTTAAATCTCTTAATTCAGTCGTAGGTTAAAAGGACGAAGCTAGTACGGTTAGCACATCTGAAATAGGAATGGCAGTTCTTTGTCATCTGCATCCGTTAGGAGATAAATGCAATATAGTCCATAATATAACTTCGAAGCTCCTTGAATCCTCGTTCATCCAGAAATTTAGATTGACTCTTATTGTATTAACTTCTTTATTAGTTTAGTTTATTTAATATATTTGCGTTCCATTTTGAAACAACAGGAGGGCTACATCGGGACGCTTCGGAACCGTGGTCAGATGACGAGGACGATACCTGGGCCGATACCTTCCTCTCCGAACTTCAGCACCACATCAATGATAGGACGTTTGACCATCGATTCGTTCGTTGACCAGATTACACTAGGTCCACATATATTGCGGTTCTTAGATGGAATCTGGTACCATCCGGCCCAGAAGCCGAGCCTCTACCACCAGGCCACCTCGGGTTCTGTTTTTTTTAAAGGAAGTAACAAAAAAAATTTACAAAGTAGCTTTAAAAAAATTAACTTTAAAAAGTTCCTTTATCCCAACTTTTCTAACATATGAAATATTGACACTCAAATGTTACAAATGCAGATTATTCTATCGAAAATAAATCACAAAGAAAACATGTTGCTCATGCTTTTTGCACGTATCCTGATTTTTTATCAAGTTGTTTGATTATTTACTTTGTTCTTTGCTTTTAAAAAAATTTAGATCTATTTATATCTTTTACCTTGAGTTGTTTCATTTTTGCAAAGATGGAATTTTTTAAATCTATTTTTCACTCACTCACTGGTGTGCTAAAGTTTTAAAATTTTGCACACTTATGTGCTCTCGATGACACTGCATTGTTTTAATATTTTCAGGACTTAAATATCACTTAACTGATTAATTTAATTACATTTTTTCCATACGAATGACGCCACGCGGTGGAAAATTCCAGAAAATATTGATTTCAAGATTACATAATATTCATAATTATGAATTATAAACTAAAGGGGAGGACCAAAGGAAGCAACAGAGGGTGAAATAATTCTGAAATTTGAAGCGAACCGAGAAGTTAGACCATTTAAACTGAATCAAAAATTTAGAATTTTTATAATCTTATAAAATCTTTTTATTAATCATGAAATCAACGCATTTTTAATTATGGAATTCTTGTAATATTCTCATTTACTTGTTATAAAACCCCACTAGTCAATTTTATGAAGAAAAAAAACTTACTGAATTGTGCTTAAACTTTTACATAATGTAGTTAATTTATACTGAAAAATAACTAATCGGGAA
This sequence comes from Araneus ventricosus, assembly GCA_013235015.1. Classification (NCBI taxonomy): domain Eukaryota; kingdom Metazoa; phylum Arthropoda; class Arachnida; order Araneae; family Araneidae; genus Araneus; species Araneus ventricosus. The sequence continues at coordinate 17,910 of BGPR01002825.1, read as the reverse complement.
TATCAATATATAATATCAGATATCATTTCAGTCATCAGTATATAATATCAGAGTAGAAGTATCAGTACTGTCCTGCCTGTAAATCCCGTATTGCCGACTGATTTATTTTTTTTAACGTAGGACTACGTTTCTCCCATTGGCGTCTCAGGAAGTAATTTGATTCACGTGCCAAAACGACACAAAAAACTTTGTGTGGGAGATCCTCTATATTTCGGTAAATACATAAGTTAAAACGTAACTGATGTCTTATTTTAGAGATAAAGGGTATCAACAGAAGAGAGAGAAAAAAAATTGAAAATCAAAATTGTAGTTTTGGGACTAGTGGGTCGCAAAGTTGGGCAAAAATACGCATGAATTGGTGATGCGATCCTCTATATCTCGGTAACTACATATGTTGAAAACATAACTAATGTCTTATTTTAGATCGATGAAGAGTTTCATATAGTTAAAGATGTTCCAATTATTGTCATGAGTGACTTTAATGTAGATGTCAAAAGGAATGAAAAAGCATTCGGTTTCATGAAGAAGCATTTAGATTTGAACATGGTGCCAACAAATTATCCTAGTATTCTGGGAAATTCATATAATGATTCAACTTTTACAAGAAACATTAGTCCTGAATTATTAAATTATGCATGTTACTTTTCATATCATCGACCGATCCTAAACACAATTGTAACATATCCACGCACGATTGAAGAATTCAAAACAAAAGAATTGACATTGTAATATATTTTATGCAGAAATAAAATAATTTTCATTGTAACCTTAGTTTCATTTTATTTCGCCAATTTAACATACATTAGCATTTCAGAAAAACCAAAGAGAATTGAGAGTAACTTCGAGAAATAAAAGAAAATAGAGTGCAACTTTGAGAAACAAAAGAGAATCACCAGTAACTTCGAGAAACAAGAGTATCGCGTGTACCTTGGAGAAACAAAAGAATATCGCGAGTTACAAATAGAAACCGAGAAACTTCGAGAAATAAAAGAGTCACGCGAGTAAAGTAGTCCTACGCCTTTAACATCAGCGGCTGTTTGAAAAATACAGTTTCTCGTCATTTTTTTTGTCCCGACTTGAAAACATTTCTTGTTTTTTACTTATCCGTAATCAACAATATTAAATAGAAACTTAAGAAGATTTAATTTTATTAAAAATAACTTCTGAAAAATCCTTTATCTCAAATTTTAATTCGTATGAAATGTCACTCCATTTTTGCAAATATCGATGAATCTGTCAAAAAAAATTAGTGGAAAAATATATTGTTTATATTTTCGCCTTCATTCTGATCTTTCTTTTAAAAATTTTTTCTGTATTTATACTGGAACCTTATGTTTTAGATACTTAAGCTATGACCCGGAGAAAAAAAATAATTAAATAAATAACACTTTTAGCAACTTTTGAAAGAAAAAATTTAAAAAGTATTTTGATATTATAGAGTTGGATGATGTGTGGCTAAGAATATATAACCATGAGCTGTGTAAGTGTTTGAACTATACTTATGTTATTAAATTTATAAAATTACACAGGATAGGATGGTCAGGTATTATTCGTATGCCATATAAGTGCACCCCTAATAAGTTCTTTATTGCAAAACAAATATAAAAGCGTCATACGTCATTTCTAGCCAGGCGCCTTATAGATTTGAAACTTTCCTCCACCTCTCTAACATTTAAATTATCTAAGGTTGAAGTTAAAAAATATATTCTCTATAGTCAAAATAATCTTTTTTAAAATGAGGAAAACCTATTAGAGTATGATAACTTTTGATTTTACATTCATCGCATTGATTAATATAATTATTATGATTTAATATGCATACAACTGGATGAAACTTTGCAATATGGAAGTTACTCCAAAATGTTCATATAGAGATATATAAGTGCTTTCGCAAAATATTACAGAAGAAAATTGTGATACTATATTAGCATGAACTTCAAATTTTAATGGAATAATTCTCTAACACATTGCCAAGTATTCTATAAGTTATATAAGTTTCGTATTATTTCGTGGAAAAATTTGTGTATTATAAGCAAAAAAAATGCGAAAATATATGGGATTTTTAAAGAAAAGCCATTAGTTAGCAAGTTTATTTACCAGAATAAACTTGCTATTTTTACAAAAATCCATGTAAGCAATGTGCACAGCAAATTAAATCATTGAAGAAATTTGTAAACCATTATCAGCCTTCTTATTTTGAAAGCCTAATTTTACAATATTTTCATAGTTTTAAAACATATGCAGTTGAAAAATAACATTAAAAAACATGTATAAGTTATTTTTCAAAAAAAATGTCTCCGAACACAGTCGGATACCTTAAATGCCTTCGTGACCGAATTTTCACAGTAAAATATGAATTAGAGCCTATTTTTTATATGGACGAAGTTTAAGGGCAGTTGGTCTAGTCTTTCCTGAGAAGCTCTAAAAAGTGTGAAAATCCGAAAGTGTCTGGATACTTTTGATCATATAAGTGTATCTTACAAATATTATCGTAAAGATAAAAGAAATTTGAGTTGTGTTAGGAGTGTGGAGCCTTGGCATGAGAATTAAATCAAGAGAAGCTCTTCAATAATTTTAGAGGTGTACGGAATGCAATTATATATTTTTGTTAAGTCCCCCCCTCCCAAGGGAGTGTTATTTTGGTTTTTAGCCAATTATTAAGGGTTTTAGTGGTTTGATTGCAGAAAAGCGAATTTGATTTTTTGGGGTTATAGATTGCTTGTTATTGCTTTTAAATAAAACGAAATTCTAAACAAGGAAGGCTAATATTATTGATTTAAATTTTAATTCAGTACATTGTCATTCTAGAAGCATAAAATACTGTTATCGAAATATTATGATGGACTGAAAAACTAGCTGGAGAAAAATTTCTCAAACAATTTTTTGACAGAACGGGAATTTGACTGACCTGCTCTCAAACCAGAGCCCGACCCTCTTGCCGTACCCTAAGACGGAGGGGTTCTCCTCTTTTTGTAATGTGAAACTCTTTTTGTAATGTGAAAGAACTGTCTTTGCGGGTTTTTTATGAGGGTAGGGAACCCTTGAGTTATTTTCAGGTGCCAGAAAGTACCATTTATTTCCTTCTTGGCAAAAAGGCTGAAAATTCGATGAAAAAGATGACGTCACAGCCTAGTAAACTTCAGCGCCATCTCTTGGGAAAAGGCATTTTTAAAATTCTACGAAACAAGCCTTAAGTCATTTAATCACGTCCGGGGTCACCAAAATGTTAAAAGTGCCCTGCAGTAATTTATCCAGATAACGGACCCAGCATCACACAAAAGGTTTTATTTGGACATCAACACAAACACACGCACACAGGACGAATCACAGGAACAACAGGTACACAGAAAAGAAAGAAGTACGTCAGGCCTCTTCGGCCCCGAGATTACATCTGCTAGAGAAGGGAAAAAAATTCCCCTTTTACAATTTCCGGTAGGGATTAAATCTCTAACATGATCTTTTCTTAGAATACCGTAATTCTTTATCTTTGGGTCCTTTTCGGGAGTTAAATAGGTCTCCTGCAAAGCGATACAAATTGGTTGATATTTATTAACAATATTTTTTAAATCATCAATATGAGTGCAAAAACCATGACAATTCCATGAAGATTAATGGCCATGAAAAAGGAAATTTAAGATGGAGTAGGAAGTAAAGTATCTTCAGAAAAATCAGTTAAAATGTCACTGTCGTCTGTTGGATAGCCTTTGAGCATATCAACATCGTCCTCATTGTTAGTTTTCCCGGCTAAAGTTAGAAAATCATTTTTAGAATATGATCTTTTTTTGAGAGCCTCCTTAAGTTTTGGGTCTCTCTGTCTGTCTTTCGAGATTCTGGCTTTTTTTGCTGCTTTAGTTTCTTTTTCTAATTTTATGACATTTTTCTTTACTTTCGCATCCGAGGTAGAGGCCGAAGGCCGTTGTAGGCTTTTATCAGTTTCAACATTTTGTTCCTCAGATTTCGATTGAGGATGGGTTACTTTTCCTTCAGCTTCAAGATTTTGACTAATTTTTGGGATAAGGGATCGGCTTAGGGATTGATTTGACTTTGTTAAGGTATTTTCGCTTTTGTCCTTTTTCATATTAGAAAGTCCACCGCTATTGGTGTTTGAAGAATATTTAGATTTCGGATTAGCAACGGGAATTTCACGTAATTTAAGATCTTGCTGGCGGTCCTCTGCACTATTGGCAGAAAATTTCGTTTGTCCACATGTACATATGAATGGGGATTTGAGTTGAGAGGCATAAGATACTCCAACTTTTGGAGTTCTGTCTGCGACAATTTTACGTGCTTCTCTAAACGACACATTTTGCTTCACTTTAACGGCCTGAATTTCCTTTTCGTCTTTCCAACGCGGGAACGACCTGGCGTAAGAAGGATGATCTCCCTTACAGTTGGCGCAAAGAGGGGCAGCTTCACAAGTATTGTTAGCATGTCCTATCTCTGCACATTTAGCGCATGTTTGATTACCATGACAGGATTGAACTGAATGGCCAAACTTTTGGCATTTATAGCAGCGCAAAGGGTCTGGAACATACGGACAAACAGGTCAATTTATATACGCTATAAGGACACTTTTGGGGAGGTTAGGCACATTAAACGTCAAAATCAAGTGTTTGGTTGGAACATACTGTTGCACAAAGTCTTACTGTAGGTGTATGGTGTAAACAGTCCAACACGCAGGGTAATGGAGAATGAAGATTTATTTACAAATATGCAGGAAAACACGTAGCACAGGTACAGGAAACAATAGTTCTTCCACAGATTACCAATGTAAACAGACAACAATTAGCAGGTAATAAAAGTTCAGCACTTTGTTATCTAACAACACAAACAGTCAGCAAATAACTAATGACTAGTAGACCATAACTGTACCTTCAATAGCGCTCAGCTCACCAGCTCGCACTGCGGGTGGAACTCCAAAGGCATTCGCGCTCCAAGGTGATCCCAGTCGATCAAAGACGCTCTGCTGAACTAGGTACCGTCCTTAAATATTCTCTCCGACAGGCCGTGACGTCACATGGTGTTTTCTCGCGTATTCTTTTTCTAGTAGAAATATCGAGAAAAGGGTTGCATTTTCGGGAATCATCTATTTATCGCCAAGGTCGCCAAATCGCCAAAGTGGTCGCCAAGTTTGTCGCCAAGGTCATGCGTGCCATAAGAGTCGCTGAGGTCACTCCATACTTAACCTTGTAAAACTCTCTTCCCAACCATAAGACTTGCATTGCTGGGAAGCGACTTTCCATGATTGTAACAATACTGTTCATCTTTCCGAATTGAGATTCTTTTAACTGCAGAAACATTTTGGTATCTCAAGTACTCCATAATATCGGCTTCTGTGTCGCTTTGAAATTCTGATTCAGAAATTACTCCTTTTGTTGTATTCAAAGAGTAATGGGGAGCAACGGTGATTTCCTTTTCGCCAATCTTTTCCAAGTTTACTATCAAAGCAGCTTGTTTAGCATTAGCTGTTTCAACAAGTAATTTGCCATTTTTACATTTTTTATTGCTTTAACATCTCCAACCATGGCTAGTATAGTTTTATGGATTTTTATTGGAGAAACTGACATAAATGAACCTTCCTTTAAGTTTAAAACAAAAAATCTATCATCTGAAATGTTCTCCTTTGTAGGAGAGGTTGATGGACGCGCTTCTCCATCGGGAACAATATTACGGGAACCCATAGAAATACAAGAATGTTCATCCCGGTACGCCCCTGCCCACCATGAAGTCCAACAAGGGAAGGAAGCCACCGGCTCTGGACATTTCCAGCCTCGGTACTTACCTTAGAGGTGGCACCGGGATATAGCATTACAGCGACTGCAACGATAGCCCTACAGCAGCAAGTCCTTGTTCCCAAAGAACAAACCACCAGCCGATTGACAGGAGCGGGCTAGTCTCCTGCTACCCGACTTACGGAGAAGCATGGGCCAAAGGGAATGCAAAGAGACCCCAGGATCCCATTTTCCTCCTAACGGGTTGCCATGCACGGCCAACACATGGGTTTAGTTTTTAACCAAAATACAAACCGAACTCAAAACAAGCAGAACAGAATCTTAACAAAACACACAAGCAATGAAGGTTAGGAAGAAGAAAATAAGAGAAAGATCGCTAGGACAACCCGGGGTCGCGACTCCCGTATCTACCAAAGACAGTAAACCCCCTGGGAAAAGAAAAGATCCCTGGGTACCTCGGGATTGGGACACCCGTACCTACCTAAAGAAGGTGAGCCCCTGAGGGGGTGCCGGGTTCAAAAATTATTAGATCAAGAGTATCACAAAAAGAGAATTAGAACCTGCCGGACAACAAAAGAAAGGCCAAAATAGCCCGAATTTTTAGGAACCCGTTAAAGGAAAAATCACAGAGCCAGTCATAAGAAAGTGGAATGCAACCAAGTCTAACCCTGAGAGAGTCTCTAGCAAGATCGAATCTAGAGCAAGACAATACCAAATGTTCACAAGTTTCAGGGATCAGGTAAGTGCCACAGTCTGGGGAAACAGCCAGACGACATTTAAGCAGGACTGCATTTACAGGAAGAGTTTTTGTAATAAATCGAAAAGTCAGAACTTCTAGCCGTCGAGGGAGAGAGATTTTCCGACAATTAAAATCGTCAAGCCAACGGAATTAGACACAATATTTAGACTGCTGCCAGATATCATTTTGACTCTTATAAATAATTTTATAACATTCAGAGGTGGAATCTTCTGGTGAGATCCAATCTAGGATACAGGGGGAATTTAAGGCATTCTTGGCAATCATATCAGCACATTCGTTCTCATAAATTCCCACGTGGGCAGGGATATACACAAGTTGCAGAGATTTGCAAATAGTCAACGCATAAGCAATAACTCTGGCCAGGAAGAGAGTAATTTTAGGAGAATGGAAATTAATATTCAAGAGTGCAGACAGGTTTGATTTACTATCGGTCAAAATCAGGTAGTCTTGAAATTCGCAAATAAACTTTGAGATGGCGAGGGCCAAAGCAAGCTCCTCCCCAGTAAAAACCGAATTTATGTTCTGAATTAAACCCTTAAAAATGAGTTTTGTAGAAAAATTAACTGCAGCAATGGCTGTAGCATTAGCGGACTTCGAGGCGTCGGAGGCCAGGATAATCATATCAGAGGGGAGACGAGACCGGAACTCCGAAAACTGATGTTTTGTGACATCTAAGACCAAGCTTCTTTGTTGAAAATCGAAATCTTGAGTCCTGATGGAGAAATTGGAGAAATCCTCCCATGAACAGAAAACAATAATTATTTTATTAGTACCATCCACATCAACTTCAGGGCAGCATCTTCTTCTTCGATGTATCATTTCACGACCCTTATACCTTGGCACCGCTCTACTTTGAGTTTTTACTCTTTGAGTTTCCTCTGTTTTTTTTCCTTCCCTGAGGAAGAAGAGGAGCTTCATGAGAAGCAGTTGCTGCCTTAATGGCTTTCTGCTTCAGTGGACAGAAGAACCTCACGTGCTAGGCCAAAAAGGAATCTACAGACGGGTGGCATTCTGCCCTGGTGTATCTAATTCCTGATGGTATCTGCGTTCATTCTCAATATCTACTCAAGGGATCGCTTAAGGGCCGTTCCTTTGTTTGGCAAGAAGGTAGGTCACATCCCTGGGGTAACTTTGAGTGTAGAGCCCTGACTGAAAATCAAGGTGAAGCGCTCGAGGCTAGAATATCCAGATGCGGTGGCTGCCTTCCCTTTGGTAGCCCGTGAGTGAGGCAGTGCCGTCGGCCTGAATCAATCATGCTTCGTATGGGAAATAAAATCTGATTCTAGTATAGACATGATCAGTCTACTTCTAAGTGACCAATTTCTGACGTTTTTCATTCTTAATATCGAATAGTCAATGCAAATACTGCGTATCTCCTTCTTAGTTGAAAAGGCAGTCAAAGTAGTAGGTGAAGTTAGATCCTGAAAACTCGCGTCTAGTGACTTTAAGGGTGGAGGTGAATCCAGGCAAAGCAAGAATGTAAAAAATAAATTCACTTTACGAAAGTTCCCTTACTATCCAGAGCCACTGCCACATTAACTCATCTATAGAGTTATTTCTGTGCAGTGAGCTAGCTCCAAGATTCGAAACAAAATTAAACTCAAAGTCCAAAGGGTTATGCATGGTCGTCAAGTTGTCCGATACGACGAGATGGACACTCCTCACACTACAAAGCACCTGATTTATAACTTTCGACTCACACAATCCTGGAATATATTGGAGATATCCACTTTCTGTCAGGATATGTATCATAAATGACCCCACTCCGCTGTTTCAAATGCCAGCTGGCTAACTTTCTGCGTGAGGATTATTACTACTTGCCCACTTGCAGAGCAAGCTGCACATCGGGCATGAGAGTCAGCATACCGGCTACAGAGAGAAGTTAATAATTCAACTCACCAGGGAGACCACTTCGTTCTTTTCGCAAACTTTCTGGAAACAGGAAAAGAATATAAACGCAAAATAAAAAAAAAACAAACTTACTCAGGCAAGGGCGATCTGTGAACTCTGCGCCTACTTGGACATAGTTCGTTTCTGTCATAAAATAATGACCTTTCCATTCCATTATTCGCGAGAATGAAGATTCCTTGCTGTTTCCTGTTCAAAACCTGATCCCACTACAAGAGCACTCCTCCACCTAACCTCAGCTGAATTTCTTCCAATCATCTGTTGCTCCTGGCCAGTGAAAGCTTGGCCTAGACTTCAACTGATTTTAAACCTGATCTGTTAAAGAAAAAAGTGAAAAGAACTCCACCTTAAACAAACTAATACTACGCGCAAAGAGAAGATCGCAAATTTTACCCACCTCTCCACCGAGAGTTACAACCTTATTAAATAACCAGATAATCAAATTACAGAATCCAATCACGTACATGATCAGTTTGAAACCACCAAAGCATTCTTCTGATATGACAATGGGCTTTGCCCGTAACATCTCCCATTAGAGACATACAGTTTTACAATCTCAATGATGCTGATGCCAAGTTGCCATGATAGTCCTCCTCTGTACTCAAGAGGATGCATACATTGATGTCCTGAGGACTTGAAAGATCTCACCGTGTTACTACATATCCACCCTTCCCAAACCTGAAAAGGCAAACAAATAGACCAAAGGTAGCGTGCATTGTTCCGGTATCTAGTTTTCAAAATATTTTTTTAAAAAACGACTAGTTAGAATGTACGGATTAAAACTATTTCTTGTTCCTTTTAATTTTTACATTTTTTCTATAGATTTGTCCTGGATTTTATTTGGTCTTTGTCCCATGAGATTTTTAGGATATTTTACAAGTCCTTCATATTTCAAAACTGTTTTTATCTCTTTCATACTCATCTTCCATTTTGGTGCAACGCATTTTGCATTTCATATGCACCTATAAATTTCAAATTTAGATTTTTATCTGCTCATCTTTTACCACTTATATTCTATATCCGTAGTCCTGTTTATCTACCATTTGCCAATGGTTTAGCCAAAATGGCTTCTCCGCCATTATAAACCTAATAACTCAACCCAGCAAGTTGTCAAATTAGAGCATAATTGAGAACAACCCTGGAAGCCGCATGGAAGATTTGATTGGAAGTGAGGTTTCGGTTGTTGGGTTCCACAATAACGGAATCTACCTAACCGGGGGGGTACTAATAGATCTCAGTTATGGTCTGAACTACTGTAGGCCTGCGCCATAAAACCAAAACTCACTCACTTACTGAAATACTTGCATTGACTTCTGAAACAGAACTGGACACAGCAGAGAAATCTTTTGCTGAAAATTGTTTGATAAAAAAGGACATAAAACGCTTATCAAACCTCAGTGTTATGTTTATTTCTCTAGAAATTTTATGAAGAATGGGGATAGGGGTCCAGCGAGGCAAGCCAAAGCAAAACCTAATGACCTGATTATGGATCGTTTGAAGGCTAGAAAAACCAACTTTGTTGGTCATTCCAATAGCATGCGCCCCATATTACAATGATTGTAAGATGCATGCATTACAGATCATGAGGAGATTAGAAGCATTTGCTCCCCATCCTGGTGAGGCCAAGGCTTTAATCACGTTAAGTTTTCGCAGCGTCTTCCGTTTGATTTGGTCGATGTGAGATCTAAAGGATATGGTGTCATCAAACCGAATACCCAAAAAACGAACACTGGAAGCGCAAGGGATATTTGTACTATAAAAACGTACATGGAAACCCCCTGGGGATGCTCGGGAGGAAAAATTGATGATACTACTTTTCTGAGGCGCAATCTTCATGTGCCAAGTCTGACACCAGGATTCCAGCTTGGCAATACAGAAAGAGATCTTATTTTTAACTTCCTCAGTTCTGGGCACCGAAATAAGTAGAAAAATATCATCAGCGTAGATAAAACATGATACGTCATCAGGAAGGATATCAAGAATATCTTGCATAAAAACAGTGAATAATAGGGGGAGAAGAACACTTCCCTATGGCACGCCTCTGTCACAATTGAACATGGAGGATGAGGTTCCTCTCTATGATATGAAATCTTTTCTGTCCATGAGGAAGTTAAATATCCAAATTGCGACATGTCTCCGAATACCTGATTGTAACATCTTAAAAATCAATCCATCGTGCCACACATTGTCATATGCGGCCTTCAAGTCAAATGAGATGCTGTAAACAAAGTGCTTGCGTGCCCTGGCCGTAAGGATTTTATGAAGTACCACCACAGATAAGGTATCACAACCCTTATACGGAAGAAATCCAGCTTGAAAGGGAGAAAAAAATTTCTTTTGTAGATAAAATTTTAACAGTCTGGCGAGGAGCATGCGCTCGAATAGTTTGCAAAATACAGATGTTAAAGCGATAGGTCTATACGAAGTTACTTCTGATGCATTTTTCCCAGGCTTAAGGAAGGGGATTATTTTGGACATTCTCCAGCTTTCAGGAACCGTTGCAGAAGATAGAAGATCATTCAATATTCCAAGGAATCTAAGAAGATTTGACTGGGAGAGGGATGAGATCATCTTTTTAGTTATCCCATCTTTACCCGGAGATTTTTTATGCATTTTGGATAAATCCACATTTAATTCTTTTATAGTAAAAGGAACATTTAAAGATCTTGAAAGATTGTTTTCAGAAGATTCGCACAAAAATTCCATTGGAATTTTCTGATTCGGGGCTTTTTTGAGGATATTGGTAGCAATAGCATTAGCCTGAGCTACTGGGGATGTTAACGTCACACCCGAAACCAGAACGAGATGTGATGAACAAAGGGTATAGACTTTACTTATCATCGCTTTTATAATTCTGAAGGCATTGTGAGACCTAGCGGTTTCCTCGCATGTTCTTTCCCAGAATGAGCATTTACGAGTTTTGATATGTTTGCGAAGGCGAGCAGTCATTTTTTTGTACGCAGACCAGTTTGATGGATCTGGGTATGACTTTGCCCTCCTCAACAACCTCCTCTTTAAAGCCTTCAGGTAGTTACAATGTGCATCCCCCCACGTCGAATACTTTCTAGAAGAACTAGAGAAGTGATAGGAGGATGATACAAAGCAGGGGCGGAAAATTTGTGTAAAAGCTTCAATGGACTGAATTTCTAAAGATTCACCTAGGTAGTCGTTTATTTTTGTGGAGAATTGTCTCCAGTTAATATAACTCCGTGCCCTGACGGTACGAACACCGAACCCGGATAAGGAGATAAAAATGGGAAAATGGTCGCTATCGAATTGATCAAGTGAAACTTCCAGCTGACAATGACTGAAAAGATCTGCAGAACAAATGGATAAGTCCAGCAATGCAGGGTTCTGACCCCCCTGAAAACGAGTGAATTTGTTCATATTCAGGAGACACATATTATTAATGCTAATCCAATTGAGCAGCATATTAGCGTCAGAAGAAGTGAAAAGACTACCAAGCGCGGGGTGGTGAGTGTTGAAATCACCAAGAATTAAAAATGGGGGGATAAGTTGGGAGAAAAGAGAGTCCAGCCAGCTATCAGAGAAAATACCTCGGGGGAGTAAACATTTACCACTGTTACCGGGGAATTAGAGTTAGGCCCGATCCACAACTTAACACCCAGGACTTCAACTTCAGAATGAGGAAGTGAGAAAGAAACAAGTTGCGCAGGAAGGTCATCACTAACAGCTGTAACTAAACCCCCACCAGGAGATCCAGACCGTTCTACTCGAAAACATTTTTTTATTCCGGAGCGAAACTGAAGAAGAATCTTTGAGAAAAGTCTCCTGTAGTACCAATACTGATGCTGTAGAAAAAGGGGGTAATTGAAGCCAGTGTAGCTTGCTGAAGAAACCACGCAGATTCCACTGGACAAACTGCATATTCCACCTGAAAAAAAAACTAAAGTAAATTAACCAATCCCAGAACAAAAGTCAGTTGAAGACAACTCTCCAACTTCACTGAAACTGACTAAAGGAGGAGATACAAGACCAAGTTCCGAACTGGGAAATGGATGAAGCTGTACGGGGTCTATTGGAGACGTCACTTTTCCGTTGTCCAAGGCCGGTGACGTCTCTCAACCCAACTCAGGGACCAGAATAGACCACTAAATCAGAAAATCTGCGAAATCTGCTTTTGAAGAAACTCAATATGAGACCGTTGGGATTCTGTCAACTCTTTAAGCTGTTTATTTTCTTGAACTTGTTTTAACAACTGGCCTCGAATTTCAGCACATCTCACAATACATTGCTGATTAACTTCTCTAAGATTCTCAACTTGATTGAAGAGGGGAAGAAGGGCAGAAACCTGATCAGTAAGTTTAAGAATAGCTGAGTTCAGTACCTCGAATTGGGACTTTTCGGATGAAAGTACCCCAGATAGCAAAGAAGGTTGCGGAAAGGTTGCCATTTCACTTTCCATAGGCTGTCCGCGAAAACCATTTTAGGAAACCATTGCCGCAAGGTTTACATAGGAAAGCTTTTTATGAACTACCTCACCGACAAGGTTTGAACGACGAGTCTGGGAAAGCATTTCCGCGTAAACTGTTTCGGAAACCATTGCCAAGTCAAAATAAACATTAGAAAGCGCTAAAATCAGCTGATAATCAGGTGACTATTTGGACCACTGCAAATCTACTTTGAAAATGATGGGACAGGAATAGCTGGCAGCGTGCGTCACAGAGTGAGGTCGAGTAACTATTGTTGGAGAATTTAAGAATTTAACGGGATCAAGAATCAACGCTCGATCTTGGATTACTCGATACCTGTGCTAACACGCTGTTTGGTGAAATGCGCCGATATTCTATCATTAACGTTACTCAATGATGACTACCATTACTTCATTTGAGTTCAGTTTTAAAATATATGTTTGTCGATGATGTACGATGCGTTATTAATGCTTTTCATATATATTATTTTATTGCATGTTTTTAAATAAGTAATGAAGTATTTTCAACATTGAAACTTCTTGGGTGAGTGATTTGAAAGTTTTATTTGCTCGTTAGAAATCAATTGGTTTAATGGACGAGTTTTTTGTTTTGTTTATTTACATTAAAATGCGGTAACTAAGTAATTCCGGTGTAATGCTAAGTCAATGGAATCTTCATATCTAAAGTCCGGGTTTTTAATGTAAAAAATAAACAGAAAACTCGTCCAGTAAAACTTATATTACATTGATTTTACATAACGGCAACCCTTAGGATTTGTTTTGAAATAAGCTGAAGTGATGAAACAGCTGAAACCGAGATAGCTTCAAACTTGTTGTTTGATGTTAGTGGAGCTTTATGTAAATTATCAAACCTGTCAGTACTTTTAAGTTTCACAACTGTAAAGTGACAATCTTAATAAATACAAAATGGCTGAGAATGCTATGGGAAAACTGCTCCCTAATCTTAAAATTACTCTAGGAAATGATACTGATTCAGATAATCAAATCGAGGAAGGCGAACTATCTGATACAATAGATGATCTTGAAAATGTTTTTTCTAAAAATGAAGGAGAGGAAAGGAAGGTTGATATGGTTCGTTCATGGATGAAGACGCTATCAGTATGTAATATTTTGTTTGTGTTGTAAACTATATAAGTATATTTTCTGCTTCCGCAATCATTTTCATTCATAGTATGTAAAGCACTTTTTTTTTTAGTTTCATTGTAGAAGATTTTACTTTTTTTGTTTTTAAATCGTGATTTAGAGATGATGAAGTATTTTTATCGGCATAGGTAAGTCTTATAAATATATTTGGCGCGAAATCTTGGGTTTCGCCGCCGTCTTGCCCCCCCCCCCTCCCCCCGTCGGCGATAAATTAAGACTCGTCAGGAAAAGTCTGCGATTTTGGGAGATGTTGAGAGCAGGATATCAAGGAATCTAATAATTTTAATCCCATCTTTAAGTTGTTATATAATAAACGGTCGAGATAAGCGATTTGTGTCCGAATTTGAGAACTGATTAACGGTTAAGTCAACAGAATGATCAACATCCTTTTAAATTGTTGTCCGTTTGATCAGTAGTTTGCACCACATTTGACAGAATAACTGACAAGGCGACAAGTGAATCAGATGTCGCATTCTGCCAACTGTTTTCAGTCGGTCGGCTAGGAGATCAACAAGACGGATGAAAATTTGTATGTTTTGTTTTTCTATCGACAGTTTCGATCGCTTTTCGGCGGAATTATTAGGTAAAACTAAAGTATCTGTATTGCACAAGAGTGTGGCTATACATTGTGGTCATTCCTCTCAACTGCCATTTTTATTCGGCGTGGAATTTTTCGGCCCATAGACATAATCTTAAAAGGAAATCTATTAATGACCACTCAAACCCCTCTGAGCAGTCGGGTTTGTTGCATGTTCAACTTCAATGAAATATTTTCCTTTTGTCTCTCTAACCGTGAACATTTATAAAGAAAAAATGGAGGAAAGAAAGAAAAAAATATTGATACACTCAAACACAACACCGGAAATCAGATAGAAATTAATCATTTCTTTCCCAATGTGAAGAGAAAAATGAATTTCGGGCTCTACCGGGTTTGGGCATTAGAGAGTTAATTTTTGCCTTTCAGGTGCTGATTCGAACTCTGACAAAAAAATTTGCTAATATGGTCGCGGCCATCAGTGAATGAAACTTTCAGCTCAATGACTTGAGGAAAAATAGACGATATTATTGTCTTGCCTCAACAACTTCCGACGAAATAATCATATATATATTTTTACAATTTAAAAAAAAATTGAAAAGGTAACCTCCAAAAGAACTTAAAAACCCAAGAGACACAAATTTTATCTTTTTTTCTGAAAACAAAAAGAAAGAAAGAAATATATATAAAGAGCAATTTTCGGATAAAGTAATTTTTTCTTTGGCTAATTTTTAAAATTATATTTATCAGAAATGACGAATTGGGTCTTATTTAAATATTTATACTCCCACTCCCAAACATAATAACCTTTTAGAGTGGCCAATTTTCCTTGGAACGATGGGTGACCACTGCAGAGACGTTTCGGTGTATTACATACTACCCACCCTCTTCGACTAGCTTGTTTGTCGGGAATATAAATTCAGTTGAATCTCATGTGCCTAATTTGATTTTCATAGTTCCCTTAAAAAAAAAACAATTTTAAACTTCAAATTGTTATAGGCACTTAACCTGTGTTCTTTTAGTAGCTCTGCATCTGTTCTGTTCATTGTCTACATGAACGTCCCTAATGGAGTCAAGTAACTGCATGTGTCGTCTAACATCTAATTGTACATCGTTGGCACATTTCTTATTCTTTATGCAAATTACGCATTTGATTTCAGTATGAAAATGTCTTAACAAATTTTATGTCTTGCAGCATGCTAGCTAGATTAAAACATGCTGATAGGAAGAATTAAAACACTATAACCATAATCATTGAGCTTACTAAATATGTTTCAAAATATAATTATTACCTTAGAGGACTTCGTTTACAGATTTCGCAGAAAAATTTATGAAACAAAAAAGAAAGTAAAATTCATTAGGACATTACCTTAGCTTTCAATAATGGAAGTAAAACACAGAATTAAATATTATTTGTATAAACACTGGCAACGGTTTGAATCAGATTGCAACAATGAAAATTATTGTTTTAAATTATGCCTAAAACTATTTTTACAAATTTATTAAAATTAGAGAAAAAAAAATACGACAACTTCATTGATATAATTTTTAAAAAATGAGGTTTTTAATTTTCAAATGGTGGCTGGTACTGATCAAAAATACTATTTTAAACTTGCACAATAAACGTGGAGCATTCTGATTTGTTAGCTATGCTTGTAAAGTGAGATGAATTTTTAAAATCGGTCCAGTTGTTGAGACTGGGAACACAGTCAAGGTTTCCCCTACCAGAGAATAGTGTTTTTATGATTTTTCTCGAAAATGAAGAATTGAGCTGGAGAAGCAACCATTGAAGATGTATTTAGGGTCATGAGCTTTCATTTAAAATAAAAATTGGAGAAATTGATCCAGTGGTTGGGGGGACTTTCTCAAGAGTTTTTCCCATTGAGAATGTGTAGTGAAGTAGTGTTTTCAGGATATCTCTCGAAAATGGAGGGTGATGAGTTATAGACAGTCTTGGATGACATTTATAAGGGTCATAAGCTTTGATACAAAATAAATATCGTTAAAATCGGTCCATTAGTTAGGGCTGAGGATTGGTCCTTTGGTTTTTGAAATTATTTTAAATATAAAGACTAGCTGCTTTTGGCGACCGACTGTTCGCCCATAATATTAGTAGCTTGCAACTTGGTGAAATAAAGTGGCGAATTGGCAGTTGTAGAGGCTGAGGGACTGCCAAAGTTTTATTTTGCAATATATTTCGAAAATTTTTATTCCTCTTGTAAAATCTGCATTTGATTTCAACATTAAAATGTCACAGCACATTTTATGACTAGCGGCATTATAGCTGGATTAAAACATGCCAAAAGAATGAAAAGATAGCAACCATAATCATTCAGCTTAATGGATATATTTCTTAACATTTGTAATATCTCAGAGAGCTTGGTTTACAGATTCCACAAGAATTTTCATGAAATAAAATATGAAAGCAAAATGTATTAGGATATTACCTCATCTTTCAACACTGACAGAACAACACACAATTAAATATTTGTTTAAGCAATGAAAATGGTTTGAATTGCGTTGCAACATTAAAAAGTATTGTTGTAAAATATGACAAAAACTTTTAAAAAAATTTCTTCAAATTAGAGGAAAACTTGTACGGCAACTTAATTGAAATCATTGGAAAGGTAATTCTTTTAACTTTCAGATGGTGTAAAAATGACTTCCGTGCTGTAATATTTTCGGAAGTTATTAATGGAAAACGCCAAAATTTTGCTTAATTTTTAATTAATTAAAATTTTAAAAAACGGCTCCGAGGTGTACATTCTCACATTCCAAAGTAGGTTTGTACCGAATTTCGTTGCTTTAAGTCCAGCGATTTGCCCTGTAGAGAACCAATATACACACACACATTCTCCTTTATTATTATTAGAGATATGAAGATATGCATTTATAGGTTTAAAATTTGCTACTAAGTATTTTCACTTGTATCGGGTAATATTTATTTTGTTATGAGATTTAAATAATAGTCTGCAAATTTTTTCCTATATCAGTGCGGTACATTTTATTTCCAAAGAGATTTATGTTCATAATTCTTCATTTTCTATTATTGCTTGTCGTTCATTCAGACAATTCTTACTGCACCGACATTATACAAATAGCTAAATCTTCCAATTAATTAATTATTATAATCAAATTCACTAATTAGTACTTAATTATCTCTAATTAAATATAAAATTAATTATTATCTTTTATTTTGAAGTTACCTAAATTAGAAAAACTTTGCTTCTCCGGGGGGGGGGGGGGGGGGGGGGGGGGGGGGGGGGCCGCCCGTTGGAAAATTTCTTGCGCTGCCTCTGGTATTTATCGTCATCAATACTTCAATTACGTTCTTTCTCTGTTACAAAACTCATCAGCATATGACAGTCTTTTTCAAAAG